>CM053035.1:38104548-38115492 GCA_028564925.1 Lithobates sylvaticus | reverse complement strand
CTCGATGAATGGACCGCCTCCAACCAATCAGGTCTCTTACTTGAAAAACTGACAGGCAGTCCTGATCGGGACGGCCATGTAAGGCCCTTTCACACCTATACGACTTGTCCCACGATTTGGGACTGCAAAGTAGCATGACAAGTTGTTCCCAATGATTTCCAATGACAATCATTCATATTAGTACGACTTCAAGTTGTTCCGACTTCAAGTAGTCCCTGCACTACTTTGGTCCGATTTTGATGCCACTTACACAGGCATTCCTTGAAATTGCGGCTGCGAATCGTGGCAAAATTGCGGTAAAATCGCGCAACTTTGAAGTTGCACAAGTGTGAAAGGGGCATAAAAGGGGACCTAGAAATTTGTTTGTTCAAGAAAAAAATTGCCAGATTGACACTGTGGTCAAAATTGAATGTCAATATGACTCCACTAATGATTAGAAAATTGAATCACTAAAGGACCGGAAGGATTTGCCCCCTTAACGACCAGGCCATTTTTTGCGATACGGCACTGCTTCACTTTAACTGACAATTGCGCGGTCATGTGATGCTGTACCCAAACAAAATGTATGTCTCCCCCCCCCCCCCCCAGAAATAGAGCTTTCTTTTGGTGGTATTTGATCACCTCTGCGGTTTGAATTTTTTGCGCTATAAACAAAAAGCGTAAATTTTGAAAAAAATATATATATTTTTTACTTTTTGCTATAATACATATACAAAAAGATATATATAAAAAAACGAATTTATTCATTAGTTTAGGCTGAAATATATTCTTCTACATATTTTTGGTAAAAAAAAAAAAAAAAAGCAAATAGGCGTATATTGATTGGTTTGCGCAAAGTTATCGCGTCTACAAACTATGGGATAGATTTAGGGACCTTTTTTAATTGTTCTTACTAGTAATGGTGGCAATCTGCAATTTTTATCGAGACTGCGACATTGCAGCGGACAAATCTGACCCCAAATTACACTTTTTGGGGACCAGTGACACTATTATATTGATCAGTGCTATAAAAATGCACTGATCAATGTAAAAATGACACTGGCAGGGAAGGAGTTAACACTAGGGGGCAATCAAGGGGGTTAACTGTGTTCCCTAGGTGTGTTCCAACTGTAGGGGGGGATGGGCTGCCAGGGACATGACAGAGATCACTGTTCCTGATCACTGCGAACAGAAGATTTCTGAGATGTCCCCTGTCAGAACGGGGATCCACCTTGTTTGTACTAGGCGATCACGGGTTGCCGGCGGACATCAAGTCCGCCCGACCTGCGGGCACGCTCCAGCAGCGTGCAGCAGGCACGAGCCGCTGTAGAGCTACGGCGATTCTCGCAGGAGAGCCAACCTGCTGTCGTATAATGATGGAGGCTGGTCGGCAAGTAGTTAAAATGAAAATTTTCAAATGAAATTCTACTAGTGTATAGCCAGCTTTAGTCTCAGAGTCAAGACCATAGTTCCGCTTTAATAAAATTATTTACATAAAAATTTATTTAGTGGCACAAAACGAAAGCAAGCCATACATTATGTAATTTTCTTCCCTTCCACTCAGGGTGGAAGGAAAAAAAAAAATGTTCACTATCCCCATCAACACATTCAGTGTTAATGGGGGAATCCCTCCCGCAGCACTATTGTGTTTTGCCAGCAGGGAGCGCTCTCTTCCTTTCTGGCAGAACACAATGATTAGTGTTGCCTGCTTATAGCCAGTGTCACTTATTGTTTGGGAAAAACCTGCAGGCTGGTTGTACACAATTCAATTGATGGATCAACCAGGGTGTCCATACATGGGTCAAAATTCTGCCAGTCCCTGATGAATCTGCTGAATTTCGATCCATGTATTGTCAGCTTGACTACTTGCCGCCCGCGCTATAGCCGAAAGACGGCTGCAGCGCGGGCCTTAACTGACGGGAGGGCATCCATGGACATCCTCCCGAGTGAGCACTGTCTGCATGACCCTGCAGGTCGCATGCGGCGCACTCTGTGATCACAAGTCTATGAGACTCAGGTGATTACAGATCCGAGTAAGGGGGTCGATCCCGGCCCCTTACCTCGTGATCAGTTGTCAGCCAATGACGGAATAAACAGAAGCTCAGTAATCTGTATTTTTTTTTTCCTCACGCTGTCAGCGTGAGGGGAAGAAAAAGCCGATCACCGGCTTCTGTCAGAGGGACATGGGTCGCGGCTGTGCCCACCAGTGTCACCTGCCAGTGCCCACTGTGCCACCTATCAGTACCCACCAGTGCCACCTACCAGTGCCCACAGTGCCACCCATCAATGCCCACCAGTGCTGCCAATCAATGACCATCAGTGTCTAATAATCAGTGCCACAGATCAGTGCTGCCTATGTGTCACCTACCAGTGCCTACCAGTGCCCATCAGTGCCACCCATGAGTGATCATCATTGCCCATCAGTGCCAACTATCAGTGCTACTTATCAGTGCCACCCATCAGTGCCACCTATCAGTGTCCATTCAGGCCCGGATTTACTCCCTTTGCCGCTCCAAGGCCGGGTCCTTCAATGCCGGCCCCCCCCCCCCCCCATCAGTGTCCCCTGCCCCTAAAGACCCACATTAGACTGCCTTACCGAGAGCCGCTTCGAGCCAGGAAATATGGGAGCCGGAGTTTGGGGGCGAAGCAAAGCTGCTCTACTGTAGTGCTATTTTCCTTCTTTCCTTCCCTTGTGTGGGGGGCTTAGAGCGTAGGCAAAGTAGAGGCAGGTGCTGCAACGCTGTGCCCAGTGTGTCGGCAGGACACAGGAATCAAAACACATCCGAACTTGTGCACTCACTCACAGGGCCGCCACAGGGCCGCTGTTAGGAATCATAGGGCCCTCGCCCCCTGAGGGGGGAGAAGTGGTGGGGGAGGGAGGTGAGAAAGGGTGAGAGGAGGAGGTAAGGGGGTGTGGAGGCAGAAGAGAGAGGGGGTGTGAAAAAGACAGAGGGGGAGGGGATTGGGGTTGTGAGGGGGGGGAGTGGGGTGAGAGAGAGAGGAGGTAAGAGAGGGGGTGGCCTGACAGAGGGGGGTGAGTAGCTGAAGAGGGGAGTGAGTAGCTGACAGAGGAGGTGTAGCTGACAGAGGGGGGGAAGCTGACAGAGGTGGGGGAAGAAGCTGACAGAGGGGGGAGTAGATGACAGAGGAGGTGTAGCTGACTGAGGGGGGTGGGGGGAGAAGAAGCAGTAGGGGGGGAGGTAGCAAGAGAAGAATGAAAGAAAGAAAGAAGAGAGAGAAGATGACAGAGGAATAGAAGAGAAGAAGAAAAGAGAAGAAGAAAGAAGAGAAGAAAAGAAGAAAGAGGAAGAAGAAAGAAGGGGAAGAAAGCTGACAGAGAAGAAGGGGAGAAGTGAAAGTAACGAGAGAAGAGAAGAAGGAAGAGTAAGAAAGAAGAAGAAAGAAGAAAGAAGAGAAGAGAAGAGAAGAAGAAGAGAGATGGAGAAGAAGAAGAAGAAGACGAGAAAAGAGAAGAAAGAAAGAGAAGAAGAAGAAGAGAAGATGACAGAAGGAAGAAGAGGGATGAAAAAGAATGAGAAACTAGAGAGAGAAGAATGTGAGAATGAACTGAAAGCAGAAGAGAGAGAAGAAAGAAAGAAGAAGAAGAAGAGAAGAAGAAGAAAGAGAGAAGAAGAAGAAGAAGAAGAAAGAAGAAGAAGAAGAAAGAGAAGAAGAAAGAAAGAGAGAAGAAGAGAAAGTGAGAAGAAAGAAGTGAAAGAAAAAGTAGAGAAGAAAATGAGAAGAAGAGAAGAAGAAGGAAAGAATGAAGAGAGAAAGAAGAAGAAGAGAGAAAGAAGAAAGAAGAAGAGGAAATGAAGAAGAAAGAGAGAAAGAGAAGAATGAATAGAAGAAGGAAGAGAAAGAAGAAAGAATGAAGAAGAAGAAAAGAAAGAAGAAGAAAGGAAAAGTAGAAGAAGTAGAAGAAGAATGAGAAGAAGAGAAGAAGAGAGAAGAGAAGGAAGAAAAAGAAGAAAAGAAGAAGAGAAGAAAGAGGAAGAGAAGAGAGAAGAAAGAAGAAGAGAAGCAAAGAAGAAGAATGAAGAGAAGAAAGAAGAAGGATAGAAGAAGAGAAGAGCAAGAAAGAAGAAGAAGAAGGATGTTGAGAAAGACCACTAGTAGAAGCGACAGGGGGGGGGAGTAGTGACTGAGGGGAGGGGAGTAGCTGACAGAGGGGGAGCTGACAGAGGGGGGGAGTAGCTGACGAGGGGGGTGAGTAGATGACAGAGGGGGGGGAGTAGCTGACAGAGGAGGTTAGCTGACAGAGGGGGGTGAGCTGACAAAGGGGGGGGGGAGAAGCTGACAGAGGGGGGAGTAGTGACAGAGAGGGGGGAGTAGCTGACAGAGGGGGGGGTAGCTGACAGAGGGGAGGAGTAGCTGACAGAGGGGGGGAGTAGCTGACAGGGGGGGTAGCTGACGGGGGGAGGAGGAGTAGCTGAAGGGGGGGTAACTGACAGAGGGGGTGGTAACTGACAGAGGGAGGGTAACTGACCAGAGGGGGGTAACTTTAAATTTTTTTTAATTGTTTTAATTTTTTTTTTTTTTTTTTTTGTAACTGTTTTTTTTTTTTTTTTTTTATTTTTTTTCTTTTTTTTTATCATTTTATTTTTTTTTTTTTTTTTTGGAGGGTAATTTTTTTTTTTTTTATTACAGAGGGATTTTTTTAACTGAAGAGGGAGGGTAACTGAAAGAGGGGAGGGTAACTGACAGAGGGAGGGTAACTGACAGAGGGAGGGTAACTGACAGAGGGAGGGTAGCTGACAGAGGGGGTAGCTGACAGAGGGGGTAGCTGACAGAGAGGGGGGTTAGCTGACAGAGGGGGGTAACTGACAAAGGGAGGGTAACTGTAACTGACAGAGGGAGGCTAACTGACAGAGGGGGGGTAACTAACTGACAGAGGGGGGGTAACTGTAACTGACAGAGGGGGGTAACTGTAACTGGCAGGGGGGTAATTGACAGAGGGGGGGTAACTGACAGAGGGAGGGTAACTGACAGAGGGGGGGTAACTGTAACTGACAGGGGGGGTAACTGACAGAGGGGGGTAACTGACAGAGGGGGGTAGCTGACAGAGGGGGGTAGCTGACAGGGGAAGGGAACTGATAGAGGGGGAGTGGCTTACAGAGGGGGAGTGGCTTACAGAGGGGGGTGAGAGGGCAGATGAGAAAGATATCTCAGTGAGGGCTCCGTAAGACACAGCAGAGCACACACCAGGCAAGGAGGCGGGACTCCGGGCGGCCGCGATCACCCACAGTCCAGCCCCGCCTCCACATGTGACCAATCACGGACTCGTGTCCGCCGCCCGCACGTGACCTATTCAGCCAATCACAGGCTGAATAGGTACGCCTGCTGTACATTGCTGAACTCTGCTCGGAGCGCACACACAGGCAGTAATATATCAGTAATAATCTGGATGCTGTACTGCTGCTATACTTGTCCAAAACCAGACAGGTGGCAACCCTAGCGGCGCCGCCCCTGCACCACTGCCGCCCCGAGGCCTGGCCTCGGTGGCCTTGTGGGAAATCCGGCCCTGTGTCCATTAGTGCTGCCTTTTCAGTGCCGCCTATCAGTGCACCTATCAGTGCCCATTAGTGCTGCCTTATCAGTACCTATCAGTGCCACCTATTAGTGCCCATCAGCGCAGCCTATCAGTGCCCATCAGTGCAGCCTCATCAGCACACATCAGTGAAGGAGAAAAATTACCTGTTTTCAAAATTTTATAACAAACTATGAAACAGTTCTTTTTTTTTTTCAAAATTTCGGTCCCTTTTTGTTTTATTTAGCAAAAAATAAAAAACCCAAAAGCGATTAAATACCACCAAAAGAAAGCTCTGTGTGAATAAAATTATAAAAATGTAATTTGGGTAAACTGTAGCATGACCGCACAATTGTCATTGTGCCCAGTAAGCAAGTGGTTAAGATTGGTCCCCTTAAAAAACAAATACATCATCTTCAGAAACAGAAAAACATTGCACAGTGCTGAATAGACTGAAGACAACAGTAATTACTGATACATACTGTAGATTAAAGGCTATAGAAAGTAACTTATGTGGCTTCTAGATAAAAGCTAATGCAGGTTCTATTATAAAAAATCTGCCAAAAGTTCCGTAATAACAAAACTCTTACCGGGATGCGGTGCCGTTCCCTGATTCCTGTACGCATGGCAAGCAAGGCACCACCAACCACTGGCAAGCAGCAGCATTCGCCATAATTTGAGGCCACGTTACAAGCTAAGCATATCGGGAAGAATGTTCCGCAAAGACCTAAGAGAGATAAAAGAATGCAATCAGAGTTAAGGATAGCTAGAAAGACCCCAAATGGAAATCTAGTTTCAACTGATACATCTTGGAATATAAAGTTTAACAGGCATCTATCCCTATGGCCCCTTTAACAATGATGCAGTGCAGTTTGACGGCACCACAGGTGCAACGTATCGTGCCCATGGGTTTGGTGTTTGGGTTTGGTGTTGGATAGCTGCGCTTTCTTATTGACTTCTTTTATGTGCCGTTGTTTTGGTGTACCACATCAGTGTGAAAGGGGCCTTAGGCTGCATTCACTCCTGAGCGTTTTGTCGCCCTAAGCCTGAAGCTACAAAAACGCTAGAGGGGAAAAAATACATTATTCTCTATGGAGATGGTTCACATCTCCACTCCATGTCGCCTGAAGCCCTACGCCTGAAGCCTAAACAAATTCCGGACCCTTTTTTGTTGCGCGAATCGGGCAGATTTGGGCGTTTGTATCCCCATAGAAACTAATGGAAAAGCTTGATTCAATCGTCTAGCGTGACAACGAGCGTTTCTACAGGCGTTTTGTCGCTGCATCTGCTCAAGTGAAATAGATACAGAGAACAGTCATTCATTGAAAGTCATTGATAAAAAAAAATAAATAAAAAGCGTGGGGGTTCCACCCAAATTCAATTACCAGGCCCTTCAGGTCTGCTATGGATATTAAGGGGAACCCTGCATCAAATAAAAAAATGACGTGGGGGTTCCCCCTAAATATCCATACCAGACCCTTCAGGTCTGGGATGAATTTTAAGGGGAACCCCGCACCAAAAAAAAAAAATGGCATGTGGTCCCCCTCAAAATCCATACCAGGCCCTTATCCGAGCACGCAACCTGGCATGCCACAGGAAAAGAGGGGGGGAACAAGAGAGCACCCCCCCCTCCCTCCTGAACCATACCAGGTCACATGCCCTCAACATTGGTAGGCTCCCGCTGTGTGAGGCTTCGCTCCATCTGACAGTTCTTTTATAACGGAGGGCGGGGCCACCTGGTGACCCTGCCCCCTATGACGCACGGGGACGTCATGGCGACTTCCCTATGGCTTTCCCCATGACGTCAGAGGGGGGGCGAGGGGGGGGGGGACGGCCCCCGCCCCCCTCTGATGTCATGCAGAAACCATAGGGAAGTCCCGATGACGTCCCCGTGCCTCAGAGGAAAGAACTGTCAGACGGAGCGAAGCCTCACACAGCGGGAGCCTCCCATCGCGCGGAGTGGCCCGACACAGAAGGGACGCCGATGCCGTGGAAAAAGATGCCTGACGAGAAGACCAGAGCAAGAAGAAGCGGATCGGAGGAAGAAGAAGATGGAAGAAGATGGAAGAAGAAGATGAAGAAACCGATGGATGAAGAATGGAAGAAGACCAGAAGAAAGAAGAATTTAATAAAGGAATTGTCAAAGACCGTCTCCTGTCATTTTTGTCACTTTGTTGGTGAAATGGTAGGGGTACTTTTGTACCCCCTTACCATTTCACAAGGGGGGGAGGCCGGGATCTGGGGGTCCCCTTGTTAAAGGGGGCTTTCAGATTCCGATAAGCCCCCCGCCCGCAGACCTCCCCAACCAATGGCCAGGGTTGTGGGGACGAGGCCCTTGTGGGGGGGCGGCGGGGGGGGGGGGGGAGGGGGGGGGGGGGGGGATTGGGGGGCCATCAACATGGGGACATGGTGCTTTGAGGGGTCACAGACCCCCAAAGCATCCTCCCAATGTTGAGGGCATGTGGCCTGGTAAGGTTCAGGAGGGGGGGGGGGGGGGGACCTGGGGGGGTGGGGGGGGGGCCGCTCTCGTCCCCCCTCTTTTTCCTGCGGCCTGCCAGGTTGCATGCTCGGATAAGGGTCTGGTATGGATATTTAGGGGGAACCCCACGTCATTTTTTTTTTTCTAAATTTGATGCAGGGTTCCCCTTAATATGCATAGCAGAGCTGAAGGGCCTGGTAATTGAATTTGGGGGAACCCCCACGCTTTTTTTTTTTTTTTTATCTCAATGACTTTCAATGAATGTATGTTCTCTGTATTACGGGAGCCGGCAATTCATTATAGCCGCGAGTGATTTTAAATAGCTTTTTTTCCTGCAAAAATGACACTTTGTGCAGGGACAGTTCTAAGCACGGGAAAACATGCGCCCCTTCACAGGCATACTATACACACCCCCCGGGTACGAAATTTAAAGGAATATTACACTTTTATTGTTTCACTTTAAGCATTATTAAAATCACTGCTCCTGAAAAAACTCCAAACCCACCTGCAAAGTGCCGCTGCAGTATTCACCCAGGAAGCAGATGAAAAAAATCTAAAAACATAGCAACAAATGATGAAAGAGATGATCATTTTTCCTACTGGCTATCAAAAAAAACGCTGAAGTTAAAAAACGCCTGAAAACGCTGTATGCAAACGAGCAAAAACGCCCAAATTCGTGAGGTAAAAAACGCTCGTTCCGCTACGCTTAGGTGTGAATGCAGCCTAAGTCCTTGTTTTACTGACTTTTCCTGCAGTAGTGATTGGAAAATAGACCTTGTACATGTTGATATATTTTGTTTTGGTTGAGGAAACCCTTCTGGTGACCCAACCTCACCTCTGTGTTCCTAAACCTCACCCTTTTCTTTGTAGTCAATGGAGAATCAAGATGGTGATGCAGATCCTGCAGTCCCTCAACAAACTGCAAGGTGAGAATCCTGCCTCATGCCAACTTTATGTTAGTCATACATCAGTAGAATTTCATTTCAATGTTCCTACAGAAATTCAGAGCATTCAGTCTTGTCACCAGTGAGTCAGATACACACGATCGGACATTCCGACAACAAAATCCCATGTTTTTTTTTTCCGACGGATGTTGGCTCAAACTTGTCTTGCTTACACACAGTCACACAAAGTTGGTCGGAAATTCCGAACGTCAAAAATGCGGTGATGTATGACATGTACGACGAGCCGAGAAAAATAAAGTTCGATAGCCAGTGCTGCTTTTCTGCTTGATTCCGAGCATGCGTGGCACGCGTCAGAATTGTGTACACACGATACACACACACGATCGGAATTGGCTCTCAAATTTTGTGTGACAAAAATTTCCGATGGAAACTGTCCGATGGAGCCTACACATGGCCAGAATTTCCGGCAACAAGCTCCGATCGCACATTTCCCGTCGAAAAAGTCAGACCTTGTGTACGCGGCATTAAAATTTTGTCCAGACCTGCTTCTTAAATAGAATTACCGGTATATTAACCACTTGAGATCCGCGCTATAGCCGAATGACGGCTACAGCGCAGATCTATATTGCCGGGACTATGTCCTAGGACGTCGTCCCGTGCACGAGCGGCCTGTGCGCCCCGTGATCAGCGAGTATGTGAGACTCGCTGGATCACAGACCGAGTAATCGATCCCGACCCCTTACCACGTGATCAGCTGTCAGCCAATGACAGCTGATCGTGTGATATCAACAGAGCAGGTAATCGGCTATTTTTCCTCCTCGCGCTGACCTGTGCCCTCTACAAGTGCCGCCTAACAGTGCCCACCAGCTCCACCCGTCGTTGTCCACCAGTTCCACCTGTGAGTGCCCACAGTGCCACCTGCCAGGGCCATCTGCCAGTGCCCACAGTGCCATCTGTCAGTGCCACCTGTCAGTGCCCACAATAAGTGCCTGAACAGTGCTGCACATCAGTATCACCTACCAGTGCCCATCAGTGTCACCTACAAGTGCCCATCAGTGCCAACTATCAGTGCCATCTATCAGTGCCCATTAGTGCCATCCGTGCCTCCCTTCTGTTGTAATGTGTTGGCCGATTTATGTGGGATTTTATGTATTATATATATGTATTGGATTTATATATTCCACACACAGTATTAGAGTAACCAGGCCAGATATCAGTTGACAATGTTATCTGTTACCCTTTGATGTGTAAATCTTATGCAAGTTGTGTGTGTGTGAGGAATGGCCTTTTAACCTAGATGAACATTTCAAAGGGAGTATTTACTGATGGTAATTAGAATTGAGGGGGGTATTCATGGTAAACATTTGGTTGACCCCCCCCCCCCCCCCCAGTGTCAGACCAGTATTTGAGAAGACAGTCAGGCTGTCATGCAGTCTAAGAAAAACGATCTCATAGGAGGGTCTGTTCTTATGAAGGCACAAGTCTAGGGAAGATATTCCTTGTCATATGAACTCTGTTGGATTTCTTATCATCTGTAAGACTGTTCTGTTTTAGAAGTCAATAAAGTGCTTCTCTCTGGAGAATTGGGTTTGCTGCGGAAAGACAATACTTTTATTAATAACTACATACCATCTACGAACGATAATATTAGATCACTACACCTTCCTTTCCACCCATCCGTGCCACCCATCACCGCCCATCAGTGCTATCTTATCTGTGCCCATCAGTACCGACTTATCTGTCCCCATCAGTGCCACCTTATCTGTGCCCATCAGTGCAGCCTATCAGTGCCGCCTATCAGTGCCCACAGTGCCGCCTATCAGTGCCCAACAGTGCCGCCTATCAGTGCCCACCAGTGCCGCCTATCAGTGCCCACCAGTGCCGCCTCATCAGCACATATCAATTAAGCAGAAAAATTACCTGTTTGCAAAATTTTATAACAAACTATTAAACATTATTTTTTTTTTTTAATTTTCCATCTTTTTTTGTTTGTTTAGCAAAAAATAAAAACCCCAGCTGTGATTAAATACCACCAAAAGAAAGCTCTACTT
>CM053035.1:38088028-38104050 GCA_028564925.1 Lithobates sylvaticus | reverse complement strand
GGCTGCATGCGTTTTTTCGTTGGCGATTTGTTGGGGAAATGGCTGGTGTTGGCGCTTCAATCATCACAACACCATGGTTTATATGATGTCAGGATAATTGAAGCGCATAATTTCCATTATTATATTGTAATAAAAAAGAAGTTCAACTTACCATAATGCATAACCAGTGAGGACCCTGAGTGTGTCACTTGCCACCATCGCCTACCAGCAAATGCAGCTTGTCACTTGCCAGATGCGGACTGTCACTTGCCAAGTGAGGGTGGAACATGCGTCGATGCGGGGCCGGGCAGTTTTCACCTCTCGCCCGCCACACCTCAGTGTAGTGTTTGCTCCATCTGTGAGGACTGGACGGTGGTGGGGTGGGGTGGGCGGTGAGAGATGACATCATCTCTCTGCTCTCACACAGCACCTCAGACAGTGTTGTGTTCATGACCGGCTGTGTGGGTTGAACAGCTGTGATGCGGGCGGGCTGCCAGAGGTGATGTCATCTCTCTGCTCGCACGCTCCTGCCGAACCTCTGAAAGTGCAGCCTTCGCGGCCCGGCTGCAAACAGGCTATGGTCCGGCAGTGGGCCACCGGCCGGGGGTTGGAGACCCTTGCGCTAGTCGGCAGTCTGTTTTTTATATGACATTTACCTTTAGAGCATTTCTTATCAGTATAGTGTGTTGTTATAAGTTGAGATATCTCTGCTTAGTAGAAAGATGACCTAAAGAGAGATATTCAGTCTGATTTCAATTTTGTTATCTTTTATTACTTGCATTTAACCTTCATACTCTGGGGGAATACCAATAAGCAGACAAGGACAATTGGCTTGATCATGCTGTTTATGTTTTTTTTTTAATTCACATTTTTCTGACTCAGTGCAATCTGTTCTGGAAGTCCTACATACATTTACTTACCAGCAGCCTCCATCAATCTGGTTCCATTTGTGTTGCAGCTTCTTAGGCCTGGTTCACACCTATGCAGGTTGCATTTTGCTTATTCCAGGTGCATTTTTCAATACACATTTTTGATTCATTGAAGTCTATGGAACCAAAAAACAGAAAAAAAATCCCTGGCCCTTTCCATAAAATGCACAGATCTGAACTACATCCATACGAAACCATGTTAAATGGACTGTAGTGTGTTTCTGCAAATCTGAAATTGCACTAAAAAATGCATAGGTGTGAACCAGGCCTTAAAGTAGATGTAAACCCAAATTTTTTTATTTTTTTTTCATTTTTTATGTCATAATTGTAGAGAATAATATTTCCTTTCATTTGAGCCCAGTCTTGCCACACAGATTTACTCGAGGCCTGAGCAATCCTTTTTTATTGTTCAGTTAGAGAAATCTTGACAAAGTCTTGAAAACTTTGTCAAAAACGCCCCCTTGCTTTGAGTGACAGGTGATTTACATATCTCATGCACTAGCCTGAGACAGGCACATCCTGTGTAAAAAGTTCACAATTCACATCCCCCTCCCCTCCCCTCCAGCTCTCCCAGCTTTACTGTGTTTTGACTGGATGTTTCTCATCATGGGATGCAGTGAACAGTCAGCAGACTATAGACAGACAAGTGATTTAGGGGACATGTATGTAGTCAGAGCTGGGCAGAGTAGAACATCCAGTGATCTGATGATAACCTGTCTCAGGTTAGTGCATGAGATATGTAAATCACCTGTCACTCACAGCAAGGGGGCGTTTTTGACAAAGTTTTCAAGACTTTGGCAAGATTTCTCTAACTGAACAATAAAAGAGGATTGCTCAGACCTCGAGTAAATCTGTGTGGGAAGACTGGGCTCAAATGAAAGAAAATCGTATTCTCTACATTATGACATAAAAAAAAAAAAAAAAAAAAAAATGTGGGTTTACACTAGACATGTGCACACTGAAATATTTCGTTTCGGAATTTCGTTTTCGTCCGGAAAATTTATTTATTTAGTTACTCCCGAAATTCGTTTTTATTTATTTCGTTTTTCGTTAAAAATTGCATTCGTCCGAAAATCCAAATGAATTAAGGTCGAATCTGTCATTGAAGGCTTATGGTGTCTGTCGAAAGTTCAAAGAAGATTCGACGGAGCAGCTAAACTGTATTACTCTGTATAGTTTAGCTGCAATTCCACCCAATTCCAGCAGCAATCTTTCCTCTCTACGTCGAATCTTTCCTCTCTACGTCGAATCTTTCCTTTCTACGTCGAATCTTTCCTTTCTACGTCGAATCTTTCCTTTCTACGTCGAATCTTTTCTCTCTATGTAGAATAATCTTGGACTAATAGAGTTAAGGTTAGGCACATTCGACCATAGGTTCAATGGACACAGATTGTTATTGTCAGCGTCAAATCTCCTATCTATATCGAACTGTTGTCACAACGAAAATAAAGCATTTGTTTATGTCGGATCTTTCGTTTTTCGGATTCTGCACTTTCGTTATCGTTTGTTAAAACGATAACGAAAATACCTGAAATTCGGACGAAAATGCATTCGGACGAAAACAAATGCACATGTCTAGTTTACACCCACTTTAAAGGGTAGGAAACTGACTGCTTCACCAGAAAAAAAACAGCCAGGGGATACACAGTGTTCTTGCCATTGCTCTCTGTAGGTATCCTTGCCATTGTTCTCTGTAGGTATCCTTGCCATTGCTCTCAGGAGGCATCCTTGCCATTGCTCTCAGTAGGTATCCTTGCCATTGCTCTCAGTAGGTATCCTTGCCATTGCTCTCTATAGCTGTGCTTGCCATTGCTCTCAGTAGGCATCCTTGCCATTGCTCTCAGTAGGTATCCTTGCCATTGCTCTCTGTAGGTGTGCTTGCCATTGCTCTCAGGAGGCATCCTTGCCATTGCTCTCAGTAGGTATCCTTGCCATTGCTCTCTGTAGGTGTGCTTGCCATTACTCTCAGTGGGTATGCTTGCCATTGCTCTCAGTAGGTATCCTTGCCATTGCTCTCTGTAGGTATCCTTGCCATTGCTCTCAGTAGGTATCCTTGCCATTGCTCTCTGTAGGTGTGCTTGCCATTGCTCTCAGTGGGTATCCTTGTCATTGCCCTCAGTAGGTGTCCTTGCCATTGCCCTCATTAGGTTTCCTTGCCATTGCTCTCTGTAGGTGTGCTTGCCATTGCTCTCAGGAGGCATCCTTGCCATTGCTCTCAGTAGGTATCCTTGCCATTGCTCTCTGTAGGTGTGCTTGCCATTACTCTCAGTAGGTATGCTTGCCATTGCTCTCAGTAGGTATCCTTGCCATTGCTCTCAGTAGGTATCCTTGCCATTGCTCTCAGTAGGTATCCTTGCCATTGCTCTCTGTAGGTGTGCTTGCCATTGCTCTCAGTGGGTATCCTTGTCATTGCCCTAAGTAGGTGTCCTTGCCATTGCCCTCATTAGGTTTCCTTGCCATTGCCCTCAGTAGCCATCCTTGCCATTGCTCCCTCAGTTTGAGGTTCCCTCCTAGCAAAAACTAACCTTCCAGTGGCGGCCCACCCATTAGGGGCACACGGCCCCTTCCCCGTCCATGCGCCCAGCCCCTAATCTACATACAGGGTACTGGACACATAGATTCCAATGGGGGGGGGGGGGTTGAAGCATGTGATTAGAGCCAAAGGCTCAAATAGGCATCAAAAAAAGGGTGGGCTCAGGGCACAGAGCACTGTGTTCCCGAGCCCACTCAGTTGTGTGACAATAGAAATATTCACTATTTTCACACTAAATCTCCTCCCCGCTAATCAGGAAGCGGGTTGTGAGATTTTTAAATCTTAAACCCTTATTTAAAAAAAAATTTAATGAAGTTAATCAAATACAAAAATGGAGGCAAAAAAAATTAAAGGAGAAACTGAGAGCATAAGGAAGATTAAAATGGTGGGGGGAATAAAAAAGGGAAAAATTAAAGGAGAAACTGAGAGCATAAGGAGGATTAAAATGGTGGGGGGAATAAGAAAGGGGAAATGTGAAATATTGGAAGGGGGTAAGAATAAGAAATAAAGGGTGGATAAAGACAAGGTAATATAAAATGAGGAGGGTTCAGAAAAAGGAAATATAAAATGGAGAGGTGAGGGGTGGTTAAAACTAAGGAATTCTTTTTGAATTTTTTTATTATTCAGGATATATATAGTTTTAACATTTTGAGCAAGAGTATATAGTATTAAGGGAGACAGTGGAGTCACAATATAATTAAATACAAGAGTGTCCATAGGATTCTGCTTGTGAGAGCTTTCAATCTAAAGCCAGGCATACATGATTTGAAATTCGACTGGTTCAGCAGGGACCAGCCAAGATTCATTCCATGTATGGGCAGGCTGATGGTACCTAAGTCGATCAATGGATCGACTTGGGTACCATCAGCCTGTCACATTTTTTGGATTTGATTACTCCCAACAGCAGTAATCATTGTGTTCTGTTGGCTGGGAAGGCTCCCCTGACCTCCCCACTGGCAGAACACAATAGTGCAACGGGAGGCATTCCCCCATCCACCCATGGGGGAAGGAAAGAAAATTGAGTAATCTATGAGCTGCTTGCAGCCTAGTACACACAATGAGATCATTGAACAAATGATCATCTGTTTTTTGTTTTTTTTTTGGATGCTAGTCTCCATATCGAAAACAAATAGGTCACTAAAGTACGAAAATTCTCATACGACAGAATAAAAATTTGGAAGTGATGTATTTGTATTGTATTTTCTGACAAAAACGGTACTAATAAAAGGAAAATCGTACAATCTGGTATCGTACGAGAAATTTCAAAAAAGTTTCATGTTTTGCACTTTGTCAGTTCGTCACTTTGAACATTTTTGAACAAAAGCTGTGTACTAACTATCAGATTATCATACGATTGCTTCTAAAACTGTATTTTTTGTAGGCTATTCTGTTAGTGTGTGCTGGGCTTAAATGGAGAGCCAAGTGATAAATGGTGATAAAAGCATGAGGAATGAGTTGATGGGGAAAATTCCAGGTAGTGGTGGGATAGGCTTCCCTAAAGGGATGAATTTTCAAGAATTGCCAGACAGACTAGTATACAGATAGTGAGAGGCTCTTGAGGGTTCTTGGAAACAAGCATTGGAGAGGGATTAGAAAAGGAAATGGGAAGAAAAAATAACTAAAGCTGGCCATGGATAGATAGGGTTTCAAAGATTTTTTTTTTTAGAAAAAGTCTTATGCCACGTACACACGACTGGACTTTCTGGCAGACTAGGTCCGACGGTTTCCCGACGGACTTTTGGCAGAAGTCTGACGGACTTTACGAACAAACGGACTTGCACACACACGAATGGACTAACGTGACTAAACAAGGAAGTTCAATAGCCAGTAGCCAATAGCTGCCCTTGCGTCGTATTTGGTCCGTCGGACCAGCACACAGACGGACGGTTTTCCCGATTTAAGTCCGTTGGACTTGAGTCCGTCGGATAGATTTGAAACTTTTTCTATTTCTAGGTCTGCCGGGCTTTTTTTCCGGAAAACTAACAGACTAGCCCACACACGATTGGATTGTCCGACGGACTAATCCCGTCGGACCTAGTCTGCCGGAAAGTCCGGTCGTGTGTACGCGGCAATTTTTACAAAAATTCTCAGAACATTTGAATGTCGTTCCAAAAATGTAATTTGCTTTTAACATTTGATTTTGGAATGAATGGACTTTATTGAACAAAACCACATACACTGTTAGAAATGTGTTTGTTCGAGAAAAATCTTCCATCCTGCTCCTTCGAATCTTCTCAAAAATGAACATCTATTTGACCCACAAATGATTAGAAAAACAAACAGACTTTCTTTTTTTTAAGAAGTTTTGTTAGAAATTCTACTCATCTATGGCCAGCTTAAGGAAGGAATAAACAAACAAATCCAAAACGGCATTCCGCATTATCAATATCAGACATTAAATTTGGCCCTATAGTATCTACACAAGACAACTGGACACCAAGCCACTGTAACAATTTATGAGGTTTGTCGATAGAAATGATGAATGATGCCAAGTTTGTGAAATTCTTTTATTGTATTTGTACCACACTTTGTTTTCCATATTACAACCCCCTTGCTCTTTGTTTTTATTGTCTACCTTCTCTCTCTTTATTGCTTCGTTATCATAACCAGAACATTAGATTGAAAGAAGAAAGTGGGAAATAAAAGAAACAATGGATAAATGGGGCAAGACTTAATTTCAATTGAAAACGTGTGCTTCCGCCTTTAACTGCCAGGAAATCCAGAAAGTCAAGTTTCGCTGGTTTAGTTCCGGGTAGCATCATGTACAAAGGATGGGAGAGGCACACTGCAGGTGATACTTTTTTATTTTAAGGAATGCATCACTAACGCGGAACAAACGTAGCAGTTTCAAACACTGCTGGGAGCAACAGTTTTTGGCATAAGACATGGATAGTGCCACTTCTCAAAAGGATTTTTCTCACGCTCTTAGCAATTATAGTGCTAAAGGCTCCTTGGTTTCCATGCTAATGCACCCTACAGAGTCTATAAAACAATCTTCAGTAAATATCTTCATTCCTCTGTGTGCACATATTAGACATGTGCACAACAAAAAAATTTGTTTAGTTTTGTTTCTTTACGTTTCCATTGATTTGTAGCGATTCGTAATTTCGTAAGACGCGAGGTTTCATATTCAGACTCGTTCGTATTTTCGGAACAGTTATATTTTCGTTGATACGAAATGATTCGTAATTCCGTTCTGTTCCGTTCCGTTCAGTCTAATTTTCTTTGATTCGAAATTCGTAATTTTGTTAGATAATAATTTTTGTTTATTCGGTACACTACTTGTAATTTAGTAATTGTTACTTTTGTGAGATTGCCTTTTTCGTTGATTCGTACTTTCGTAGGAAATAAAGAATAATAATCCTATGCTTGATTTTCTAATAAGTCCTGTACTTACTCCAGTCCACTCCCTCAGTCACGAGACCGGACTCAGTCTCCACCTCAACTGAATCTAAAAATAATCAGGAATGCAGTGTGACTCAGACACAAAAGGGATAAGCTGATTGGCTAAAGATATTAGGTAAGATACATCACTCACTAATACACTGCCCATTGGAAAGAACGACTTGAGAACATGAAATTACGAACATACGAAATTACGAACATACATATTAAAATACACTTACACTGTCCATTCAAAAGAACGATTCGAGAACACGAACAAACGAAATTATGACCAGATGAAGAAACGAAATTACGAACACACGAATGAAAATACGAACATACGAAATTATGAACAGACAAAGGATTGAAAATACTAAATGGAAATCATTCGTTATAGATGCCATTTTCTTTCTTTTACTGTTTCAGTGTTTCGTATTTTTGTAAATTTGTCCGTTCTTAAGTTCGTAATTTCACGTGTTCATTATTTTGCTTATTTGTCATTTTGGAATTTTCATATTTTGGTTCTTTCAGCTATTCGGATGTTCAAATTGATCCCAATGTACGAATACTAACAAATTCCTACGAAAATCGATTTGTTACGAACCGAATCGCACATGTCTAACAAATATACATGTCTAACAAATATACAAACGAATGAAAGAGTCTGCAACTCCAAAAATACTTCTGAATCCTTTATTGATACTTGACATGAGTAAAAGCAAATGGCTAATTCCTTTTCGGCAGTAAGCCTTGATCACAGCACCTGTGGTCTTTCATTTGTTTGATTGTCTATATATTGGTGGATGAGAGGAGCCTGAGCACCCCTGTGGTTTCCCTTATCCATTCATCCACTCTACAGCTCCACTGTTCAGATCGGTGCAACTTCTTTTCCTGCAAATATACTTAGTTAGGTTTTTTCACAAGCTCTAGGTCCCAAAGCACTGCTCCCCTGAACTTCCTGATAGGGAAGCATTCCCTGATTATGTCACATCAAGGCTGTACTAGGGACAGAGCAGGCATGGGATTGGAGGAGGAAGGAGCAGGGGGGCAGCTTTAGGCCCTGTGGATGCAGGCAAAAGAAACATGGAGGCATGCGTAGTGCCTAAGGGGGGCGAATGTTCTCTTGCCTGGTTGGGGTTGAAGTCTCTACAGCAAAACACTTAAAGTTGAATGAGACACTTCACCCCAAACCAGGCGAGAGAACATTTTCAATTGGAAAAGAAGAGCAACTAGAATGCTGTAAAGAAAGGCACACAGCAATTCTGAAAAAGCTGGCCATACACTGATTGAAATGCAACCAGTTCAGCAGGAACAGGCCAAGTTTCGATCATTGTGTGGGTCTGTCCCGGCTTGACAGAAGTTGATCTGATTCAGTCAGATTCCACCATTTCTTGGTTCACCTTTATAGCAACATGTGTCACTTGCCCACTCTTTGAGCAATGATCTTTAATGTGATGATAATCTGTCGCTTACCAAAGAGTAATCTGTGGAGTAGACCTGTGTATGACAAAAAATGTGTTTCTTTTTGTTTTGATTTGTTAATCTAGTTAAATTCGGTTGATTAGTTCAATTTGTATTTAGAATTTTCTAATTTTCTTTGAAATTTACAGTTTTTTTTTTTTTTTAATTCGAAACGTTCAAATCAATAAATTTTCAAATTGGTCGAAGCAAAAATGTTATATTGATTTCGATTCAAATGCAGAAAAGTGAAAAGAAAAATCTTTATCAAATGATTACAATGACTCTTTAACCACTTGAGCCCCGGACCAATTTGCAGCCAAAGGACCAGGCCCCTTTTTGCGATTCGGCACTGCGTCGCTTTAACTGACAATTGCGCGGTCGTGCGACGTGACTCCCAAACAAAATTGGCGTCCTTTTTTTCCCACAAATAGAGCTTTCTTTTGGTGGTATTTGATCGCCCTACGGTTTTTATTTTTTGCGCTATAAACAAAAGTAGAGCGACAATTTTGAAAAAATGCAATATTTTTTACTTTTTGCTATGATAAATATCCCCAAAAAATATATAAAAAAAATTTTTTTTTCCTCAGTTTAGGCCGATACATATTCTTCTACATATTTTTGGTAAAAAAAAATCGCAATTAGCGATTATTGATTGGTTTGCGCAAAAGTTATAGCGTTTACAAAATTGGGGATAGTTTTATAGCATTTTTATTAATAATATTTTTTTTTTTTACTAGTAATGGCAGCGATCAGCGATTTTTATTGTGACTGCGACATTATGGCGGACACATTGGACATTTTTGACACATTTTTGGGACCATTGTCATTTATACAGAAATCAGTGCTATTTAAATGCACTGATTCCTATGTAAATGACACTGGCAGTGAAGGAGTTAACCACTAGGGGGCGGGGAGGGGCTAAGTGTGACGTGTTGTGTTTTTTTTTTACAGTAGGGGGCGTGGCTTTACGTCTGACATCACTGATCGGCTTTCCCGATGACAGGGAACAGCCGATCAGTGACAGGCAGTGTAGGAAGCGCGGGGAGAGGTTTGTTTACACAGACCTCTCCCCGTTCTTCAGCCCTGTGACCCGATTGCGGGATACCAGCGGCGATCGGGTCTGCTGGTCCCGTGGCCGCAGTCACGGAGCTCAGGACCGGGGCAAAACCGGGTCGCGACCCAGGGCTGGGCACTTAAAGGGCCACGTACAGGTACGTGATTGTGCCCAGCCGTGCCATTCTGCCAATGTATATCGGCGTGAGGCCGGTTAAATCACCTTGACAAAAACAGCATTATTTTGAAATGGTCCTCTAATAACACACACAGTCTTACATTTCAGCAACATGTGTAGTTAGAATTCGACTGGAGTTCAAATTCGATTCTAATTTCAGTCCGCAATTTTGAAATTCGGATGAATTTTGTTTTGTTATTGGGAGCATTCGGTAAAATTTGTTTATATTGTAAGTCCAGTATTCAGATATATCCGAATGTCCGAATAACGAAAAATGTGTCCGAATATTAATTCGGAACGAAACGAACCGCACATGTCTACTGTAGAGGTAGAGGGGAGACACAGTAAATTGCACATCTGAATCACCTGCTCTTCCTGTCCCCCACCTCACCCCCGCCTCAGCTTATAACCACTTCCTGACCAAGCCTTTTCTGGAACTTTTTGTTTACAAGTTTAAATTTGTATTTTTTTTTTATTAATTTTTTTTAGCAGAGACCCTAGAAAATAAAATGGCGATTGATGCAATATTTTATGCCACACTGTATTCGCCCAGCAGTCATTCATATGCAATTTTTTGGGGGAAAAAAATAAATTTTAATGAATTTATAAAAACAAAACACTATTTTTTTGTAGAATGTAAAATATGATGTTACGCCGAGTAAATAGATATCTAACATGTCATGCTTTAAAATTGCGCACGCTCAAGGAATGGCGACAAACGACTGTACTGAAAAATCTCCATAGGCGACGCATTAACATTTTCTACAGGTTACCTGTTTAGAGTTACAGAGGAGGTTTAGTGCTCCTTTTTCCTCCAGATGAAGCTACGAGGATAGTGGCGTAACGTGTAGAGGTGGAGCCTGGCGGTGGGAGTACTTATGCAATATGTGAGATCTGCTGGATTGTATTACATGCTATGCTTTTACTTAATACCCAGGTACTGCACTCGGAAGTATTTTTTTTTTTTTTTTTTCTTCATATGTTATCCTGGAGTTGCCTGTGACCAGTGTGGAGACACTTTTAAAGGGAAATCGTAAAAGGAACCGGATTATCAGATATTACCTCATAAAAGCATATTTGACCCTTTTTGGGTCCAAGATGCACAAAGGGGACACAAGTTACGGTGTGGAGATACACTGTGTATTTGTGAAGCATGGTTCACAATTAGAGACTTTTTGTGTGCACTGTTTATAAGAAGAAGAGGTTTCCATTTGTATTTTAAGTGGACTTTTCTCTTGACCTTTTGCACAGTCTCATTTATACTTGGCATTTTGTATATTGGCACTTGCACTTATGAACTGTTTTTCTTTTTAGTTATTTATTGATATATGTGGCTAATGCCTTTCAGCAGTAAGTTAATAAGTAAGCATCACATAATTATTATTATTACAGTGCTAGAATAGATACCTCACATGTGTGGTTTGAAAACCATTTACATATGTGTGCGAGCGTGAGCACAGAGGGACAAGGGTACTTAAATTTTTTTTGTTACTATTATTTATTTTACTTTTATTTTTTATTTTTACACTGTCCCTTTATTCATTTTTTTGTATCACTTGTATTTAGGGCTGCAACTACGATTATTTTCATAATCGATTAGTTGGCCGATTATTGTTTCGATTAATCAATTAATCAGTTAATAACCTTAAGAAAAATTGTGGTGTATAATTTAGTTAATATGTAAAGTTTAACCACTTTCCGACCGGCGCACGACGATGTACGTCCCTTTTTGAAGAGGGATATCTCGTAACGGCAGCAGCTGCTGCCACAACCGAGATATCCATCTCTTCAGGCGCCGGTCGGCATTCCGATAATGGTGGTCATCGCGGCGGATTCGCCGCGAGATCACCGTTATCGGCGGCAGGAGAGGTGCCCCCCCCCCGCCGCTCTCTCGCGCCTTCCGCCGCTTACCGGAAACGCCGGCAGCGGCGGAGGCGATCGGGTCCGTTCCCCTCCTGTGTCTAGAGATGAGTGACGCTAAGATGGCCGCCACTCATCTCTATACCATAGGAGGGCGGAAGCGACGTCAAAAACTTCACTTCCGCCCATACGTCTTAAAGAGGAATTTACAAATGTCATTTTTTTAAATTACATATTTTATTTTTATTTTTTTTCATTGAAGTCCAAATATGAGATCTGAGGACTTTTTGACCCCAGATCTCATATTTAAGAGGACCTGTCATGCTTTTTTCTATTACAAGGGATGTTTACATTCCTTGTAATAGGAATGAAAGTGAGCCAATTATTTTTTTTTTTAAAAACAGTGTAAAAATAAATAAAATCAAGAAAAATAAATAAGAAAAACAAAAGAATTTTTTTTTTAAAGCGCCCCGTCCCGACGAGCTCGTGCGCAGAAGCGAACGCATACGTGAGTAGCGCCTGCATATGAAAATTATGGTCAAACCACACATGTGAGATATAGCCGCGATCGGTAGAGCGAGAGCAATAATTATAGCCGTAGACCTCCTCTGTAACGCAAAATATGCAACCTGTAGAATTTTTTAAACGTCGCCTATGGAGATTTTTGAGGGTAAAAGTTTGATGCCATTCCACGAGCGGGCGCAATTTTGAAGCGTGACATGTTAGGTATCAATTTACTCGGCGTAACATTATCTTTCACAATATATAAAAAAATTGGACTAACTTTACTGTTGTCTTATTTTTTTATTCAAAAAAGTGAATTTTTTCCAAAAAAAGTGCGCTTGCAAGACCGCTGCGCAAATACGGTGTGAAAAAAAGTATTGCAACGACCGCCATTTTATTCTCTAGGGTGTTCGAAAAAAAACAATATATAATGTTTGGGGGTTCTAAGTTTTTTTCTAGCAAAAAAAACTGTTTTAAACATGTAAACACCTAAAATCCAAAACGAGGCTGGTCTTAATGTGGTTAAAAAAAGGCAATTTATTCTTAAATATCTCTATGCAGTGGTAAATATAAATAACCAACTATATGGTTAGGGAGCAAAATCTCTAATCCACTCTGAGAATAACAGAAAGAAGAGATATACTGTATATACTATTAGAGGAGATATAATGTATACACTATTAGAGGAGATATAATGTATACACTATTAGAGGAGATTTACTGTATACACTATTAGAGGAGATATACTGTATACACTATTAGAGGAGATATATACTGTATATACTATTAGAGGAGATATATACTGTATATACTATTAGAAGAGACATACTGTTTTTTGTTGTTGAGCAGATTAAAAAACACAAATTGCTGCAAAAACGCCTTACATGCTTTTCTGCAGCTTCTCCATTGAAGTATATTGAACCAAAAAAGCACCGTTTTGCGTTAAAAAAAAGTAACTGACCCTTTCCAAATACACAGCGGCTGAAAAAAGCATAGATGTGAACGTATCCTATAGGAAACCATGTAAATGAACTATAGTGCGTTTTTGCAAAAAGCTCCAAAAAACACATAGACGTAAACCAGGTCTAAGATGTTTAGTAACATAATGGGGTTAAAAAAAAACTAAAATGAGCCCTTTATAGTACAAAAAAAAGCAGATAATCACTACTGTAAGGGGTTAATTATTATTTTTTTCTGTAGAACTGTGAAAGTAATATTTACAGTAGCAATTATTTGCTCTTTTTGTACTATAAAGGACTCATTTTAGTTTCTTTTAACCCCATTAAGTTACTGGCCGATTAATCGATTATGGAAATAGTAATCGATTAATTTCATAATCGATTAGTTGTCGATTAATCGATTAGTTATTTCAGCCCTACTTGTATTCCTATTACAAGGAATGTAAACATCCCTTGTAATATAAATAAGCATGACAAGTCCTCTTTATTGAGATATCTGGGGTAAAAAAGACCTGACAGTGGGAGTGATTGAGTAGTTTATCAAAGGACAACTGGGCAGGGTTGACACCACTCTGCCTGCAAAATGCTGTGTGTTGTCAGCCCACAGCAGGACTTAGGAGTTGAATGCATTTTTGGCAGGTCAACAAGTATTTTTTTGTACTTGTATGATCTTTAACCACTTCAATACAGGGCACTTTCCTCAAATGACACGGCCAAGAGATTACTTAATCTTTACAGAAGGCCCTCACTGACCACCCTACCCTGGGCAGCACACTGTCGGTAGCAAGGAACGCCTTCCGACACTCCTCAGTGGCATCACTACCCTGCCCTATTGTGCCGATATTGGGCAACCCAGAATTTCCACCTGGCCTTCAGAACCCTCAGTTCCGGAGGTTAATTGCGAGCGGACGGCTCCATCTCTGTGACTTTGTGGGTCCTGATGGCCAACTTTCCCCCTCTTCTGGGGTGGCTGCTGCAGACCCTCCATTGGATCTCTGGAGTGATCTCCAGCTCCGCAACTTTCTTTGTGGGTTTCTGTGGACCCCTAGCATATCTCGGAAGCTTAGGGAGCTGGAACACATTTGTCACCAGGGGGACAGTCTTTCAATGATCTATGCCTCTTTGACTCGCCTGATGGAAGGGGTTGTTCCACCCTTTCTTTCCAAATGGAAGGCAGACATAGGTATCCAATTCAATGACTCTCAGAAGGAGAAGATCCTTCATTTTGCCTAAAAATCCTCCATAGCCACTAGAGTTCAGGGACCTGTTACAAGATCTTGACCAGATGGTACAGAGTGCCTACCGTTCTACACTGGTTTGTTCCTCAGGTCCCCAGCTTATGTTGGTGGTGTGGCAATGCTGAGGGAATGATGCTCCACATCTTCTGGGATTGTCCAAAGCTTGAGCCCTTTTGACACGAGGGAATCTGCATCAAACACCTGATGAATGTTGATCTAGAGGGAAAACCTGTGGCTTGCCTGCTTCATCTCTCACCGATTAAGAAATACAAGGCCTTTTCTTGTTAAAAAAAAGAAATACAAGGCCTCCCTTACAATCCAGTTGCTCACTGCGGCCAAGGCATGCATCACCCTCTGTTGGAAATCGGAGAACCCCCTTCCATATCCCTGTGGTTGGCTAAAGTAAATGAACTGAGAGATATGGAGGATCTCACCGTTACCTTGCACAACCGGGAGGAGACCTTCCATGAGACCTGGAGACCCTGGCACCATTTTGTATACAAAGATGCCTATCTATCTAAAGTTCTGCTTTGTTTTTGCTACCAGCATTCACCGCTCGTTACAGTGCATGCTCAGTGTTAACGGTGCGGAGCGCTGTAAACTTCCAGGTTGCCATCACAATGGGCGGCATCATCGGAAGTTCCCGCCCTGTTATGATGGCAACAGAAACAGACCCGCGTCAAACGTCTGTTCTCCTGTGATATGATAAGTTGCTGCCAAGATCCCCTCCCAATAGGGTTGAATCCTTATGCATTCCCACCAGAGGTGTGCAAAGGTCCCCGGGGCATCACAGCCCCTCCAACAGGTTGGGGAACCCCCCGCCCCAATCCTGTGCGCCCTCTGGGGGGTCACATACCATCTCGCCAGGAGTTTATAGCACATTTCAAATGTCTTTATGTCTCCTGTAGCGGAAAAAGCTATTCTCAAAATCCTTCTATGTTCCTCATCTCTAAGAGGGCTTTCTCCTCTTCCCATTTCACCAAATATGAAGGGAATTCAGGTTCTGTTTCCTTAATTAGGGTTCTATAAATCTTTGATATACCTTGATTTAAGCTAAGGGGAGAGCAGAGAAGTGTTTCTATTAACCTCATGTGTCCTTTCTCCCGTAACGGTTGTGGTAGTGATTGTGCAAAATGTTGTAACTGTGTATACCTCCATTTATCCAGTGGCCTTTTTCCCCATTTTTGTGTAATTTCCTCATAAGTGCAAATCCTATTACCTTTCATTACATCTTGTAATTGTATTCCCTCTGCTCCTCCCTAGGAATAGTAATATTCAGGATCTTAGATTTAGACATATTTATTTTAAAATTGGTCAGTTTTCCATATCTAGTTAACTCATCCAAGATAATTGGAATTGTTATTCTGGGGTTAGAGACGTAGAAAAGGAGATCATCAGCATATGCCGCTACCTTAACCACTTTAAGACCAGCCTCGTTTTGGATTTTAGGTGTTTACATGTTTAAAACAGTTTTTTTTGCTAGAAAAAAACTTAGAACCCCAAACATTATATATTGTTTTTTTTCTAACACCCTAGAGAATAAAATTCACTTTTTTGAATAAAAAAATAAGACAACAGTAAAGTTAGTCAAATTTTTTTATATATTGTGAAAGATAATGTTACGCCGAGTAAATTGATACCTAACATGTCACGCTTCAAAATTGCGCCCGCTCGTGGAATGGCATCAAACTTTTACCCTCAAAAATCTCCATAGGCGACGTTTAAAAAATTCTACAGGTTGCATATTTTGCGTTACAGAGAAGGTCTACGGCTATAATTATTGCTCTCGCTCTACCGATCGCGGCGATACCTCACATGTGTGGTTTGACCACCGTTTTCATATGCGGGCGCTACTCACGTATGCGTTCGCTTCTGCGCACAAGTTCGTCGGACTTATTTATTTTTCTTGATTTTATTTATTTTTACACTGTTTTTAAAAAAAAT
>CM053035.1:38058006-38087589 GCA_028564925.1 Lithobates sylvaticus | reverse complement strand
AGACTGTAGCAGCCCCATCTGCTGCAGCGGAAAAAGCTTGTCAAAGCTGTTGGCTCTCCAACTTCTGCCTTTCAGCCTGGTGGTGTCACGGTCTGGAGTCAGGCTCAGAGACCAGTAGCTATAGCAGCTGATCAGGTATTCACGCAGGTCACCCTTGCTGATGACACGGGTTCACCTGAGGTGCGGAGTCTAAGCACTAACCGGTATTCACCAGAGCTCCTGATGGTGGAGATGGGCTTTGCTGCGTGTTAGTGCCAGGTCGCGGTCCTCAGGATAGCCCCACCAGGAGGTGAGCAAGCCGGGTCTGGTAGCAGATATAACAGCTGGGGATCAAGCAGAAGCGTAGTCGAGAAACAAGCCTAAAGTCGGTAACAAATAGTTGCAGGTTGGGATTCAGCAGAAGCGTAGTCGAGGAACGAGCCAGATGTCTGTAACGAATGGTAGCGAAGATACAGTCGGCAGCAGGAGAAACCGGAGCAAGATATTGGCTGGTGAAGGCACAATATTCTGGCAACCAGGAAGTGCAGAGGCATGGCTTAAATCAGGAAGTTCATGGGAGGAGCAAAGGGTTCAAGGTTCAAGGCAAACAAGATTCAAGACAAGATCATTTAAGGAATTGTCTAAGGAACTATCCAAGGAACTGTCCAAGGAGCTGTCCAGCATTCCAGGTGGCTCAGCAAGCAGAGTCACTGCCAGACACACCAGAGGTCCCAGGTCCTAACAGTACTCCCCAGGTGGATTCTGCCCCCTTCCAATTTGCACAATGTGCTGTACCACAATGGCAGGTTCCCAGTCGCTACTACTCTTTACGTAAGGCCGTTTCATCTCTCTACCATCATGTGGAAGGGAATGTTCTGGCATCGTTGGGCAAGGCAGTCAGCCCTAAAATCTACCTTACTGCTGACACGTGGTCCAGCAAGCATGGACAGGGACGATATATTTCATTCACATCACTCTGGGTAATGCTACTTGAAAGGATGCAGGACAGGGCTCAGTGCTGCAGCTTGCTTTGCCCCCACGTCTCCATACAGCTGGTAGTGATGATACCAGACCATTGAGCTCTACCCCCTCCTCCTCCTCTGCCACCTCCATGCCCTCCTCTGCAGAATTGTCCTATGAACATCAGGTACCCCCTAAGCATTCAAATGGCTATTCCCAGAGTCAGGCTAAAAGGTGCCATGCAGTGCTTCAGCTGGTGTGTTTAGGGGACAGGAAGCACACCGGAGCAGAGATTCTTGCAGCTCTGCAGGGACAGGCCCAGAGGTGGTTCACACCACGACAGCTGAAGCCAGGATTGGTGGTGTCCGATAATTGCTCAAACCTCCTGTCCGCCCTTAGACAGGGAAAGTTGGCACATGTCTTCAATTTGGTGGTGCAGTGTTTCTTAAGTACGTACCCAGGGTTGCAAGATGTACTAAAGCATTCCAGAAGAGTCTGTAGCCATCTCAGGCGGTCATACACAGCCAGTGCTCGGTTGGCTGAAATTCAGCGGGAATTCCACCTGCCCATAAATCGCCTGATTTGTGACATGCCCACCAGTTTGAACTCAACTTTGGGAATGCTGCAGCGGCTATACATGCAGCAGAGGGCCGTCAACGAATACCTGTGCCAGTACGGCGCGACGACAGGCTTAGGCCACCTTGGCTTTTTTACCCCACGCATGTATTGTATTGTCACCATTTGGGGAGGCCACAAGGATGGTGAGCAGTGACAGTGCATGCATCAGTGACACAATCCCTGTTGTGTTCCTGCTGGAGCAGACTCTGCGTGGCATTATAGACAGGGCACTGGAGGCAGAGCAGCAGGAGGAAGAGGAGGACTTCCTTTCCTCTCAAGGCCCACTTTATCCAGACACCATCATTCCTATGTCACAGAACACACAGGAGGCGAGAGGGGAGGAGGATGAGGAGGAGGATTCTGGCACTTTCATAGGCTTCGAAGAAGAGGAAGACATGCGTCAATCTGTAAGAAATGGCTTTCCAACCTCAGGACCCTTGGGAGTAGTACATGGCTGGGAGGAGGAACATCCAGATGCTGTCATCCTGAGTGACCCCGAGGTGTCTGCTTCTCAAGCCTCGGCAAATGTGAGGCGCATGGGCAACCTAATGGTTCAAAGCCTGCGAAAGGACCCAAGGATACGTGGCATAAAGGAAAAGGATGATTACTGGCTGGCAACCCTCCTTGACCACTGTTATAAGGGGAAGGTCTCAGAACTCATCCCGTCCCCACAGAGAGTGCAAAAGATAAAATCTCGAGGACACGTTAAAGAGGATTTTATTGAACTTTTTTCCTGACTCAAGTAGGTTACAGTATCGAGGAAAACATAGTTTTGAGTCTTCTGTTGGTCAAGAGAGGACCGTTGGAGAAGGCGTCCGTCTAAGTGAGGCATTTCAGATTTTTTTTAGCCCTCACAGCCCAGGGCTGTCAGCTTCCACATCCCATCAGCAGCGTCGGCATCACATGGTACACAATTACCTTGGGGCCAAAACAGAGATGGAGAGCTTTCCAGCTGACGATCCACTGACTTACTGGGTCATCAGATTAGACCACTGGCCAGAACTTGGCCAGTATGCTATTGAGTTGTTGGGCTACCCTGCATCCAGCGTGCTTTCAGAACGGGCATTCAGTTCTGCAGGAGATTTCATTACTGATTATAGAACGCATCTGTGCACAGACTTTTGACTTTTATAAAAAGGAATCAGTCCTGGATTACCAGCTATGAAGTCCCTGATGCTGATGTCACTGATTAAGTCTTTTTGGGATGTGGAATCTCTGCAGGACTTCGAGGCTGCCAATCTTTGAGGGTGTTCAATCATTTCACCTGGAAGAATGTATTTGGTATTGGTTTCATGGGCACAATTAACCACTTTCAGACCGGACCATTATGCAGCCTAAAGACCAGAGGACTTTTTACAATTTCGCACTGCACTGGTTTAACTGGTAATTACGCGGTCATGCAATGTTGTACCCAAACGAAATTTGCGTCCTTTTCTTCCCACAAATAGAGCTTTCTTTTGATGGTATTTGATTGCCTCTGCGATTTTTTTTTTTTGCGCTATAAACGGAAAAAAGACCGAAAATTTTGAAAAAAAATGATATTTTCTACTTTTTGTTATAAGAAAAATCCAATAAACTCAATTTTAGTCATACTTTTAAGCCAAAATGTATTCAGCCACATGTATTTTGTAAAAAAAATGTCAATAAGCGTATATTTATTGGTTTGCGCAAAAGTTATAGCGTCTACAAACTAGGGTACATTTTCTGGAATTTACGCAGCTTTTAGTTTACGACTGCCTATCTCATTTCCTGAGGTGCTAAAATGGCAGGGAAGTACAAAACCCCCCCCAAATGACCCCATTTTGGAAAGTAGACACCCTAAGGAAATTGCTAAGAGGCATTTTGAGCCCATTGAATATTTTATTTTTTTGTCCCAAGTGATTGAATAATGACAAAAAAAAAAAAAAATGTTTACAAAAAGTTGTCACTAAATGATATATTTCTCACACATGCCATGGGCATATGTGGAATTACACCCCAAAATATATTCTGCTGCTTCTTCTGAGTACGGGGATACCACATGTGTGGGACTTTTTGGGAGCCTATCCGTGTACGGGACCCCGAAAACCAAGCACCGCCTTCAGGATTTCTAAGGGTGTAAATTTTTGATTTCACTCCTCACTACCTATCACTACCTATCACAGTTTTGAAGGCCATAAAATGCCAAGATGGCACAAAACCCCCCCAAATGACCCCATTTTGGAAAGTAGACACCCCAAGCTATTTGCTGAGTGGCATGTTGAGTCCATGGAATATTTTATATTTTGCCACAAGTAGCGGGAAAAATGACAAACTTTTTTTTTTTTTTTGCCCAAAGTTGTCACTAAATGATATATTTCTCACACATGCCATGGGCATATGTGGAATTACACCCCAAAATAAATTCTGCTGCTACTTCTGAGTACGGGGATACCACATGTGTGGGACTTTTTGGGAGCCTATCTGTGTACGGGACCCCGAAAACCAAGCACCGCCTTCAGGATTTCCAAGGGCGTAAATTTTTGATTTCACTCCTCACTACCTATCACTACCTATCACAGTTTTGAAGGCCATAAAATGCCAAGATGGCACAAAACCCCCCCAAATGACCCCATTTTGGAAAGTAGACACCCCAAGCTATTTGCTGAGAGGCATGTTGAGTCCATGTAATATTTTATATTTTGCCACAAGTAGCGGGAAAAATTACAAACTTTTTTTTTTTTTTTGCCCAAAGTTGTCACTAAATTATATATTGCTCACACATGCCATGGGCATATGTGGAATTACACCCCAAAATATATTCTGCTGCTTCTTCTGAGTACGGGGATACCACATGTGTGGGACTTTTTGGGAGCCTATCCGTGTACGGGACCCCGAAAACCAAGCACCGCCTTCAGGATTTCTAAGGGTGTAAATTTTTGATTTCACTCCTCACTACCTATCACTACCTATCACAGTTTTGAAGGCCATAAAATGCCAAGATGGCACAAAACCCCCCCAAATGACCCCATTTTGGAAAGTAGACACCCCAAGCTATTTGCTGAGTGGCATGTTGAGTCCATGGAATATTTTATATTTTGCCACAAGTAGCGGGAAAAATGACAAACTTTTTTTTTTTTTTTTGCCCAAAGTTGTCACTAAATGATATATTTCTCACACATGCCATGGGCATATGTGGAATTACACCCCAAAATAAATTCTGCTGCTACTTCTGAGTACGGGGATACCACATGTGTGGGACTTTTTGGGAGCCTATCTGTGTACGGGACCCCGAAAACCAAGCACCGCCTTCAGGATTTCCAAGGGCGTAAATTTTTGATTTCACTCCTCACTACCTATCACTACCTATCACAGTTTTGAAGGCCATAAAATGCCAAGATGGCACAAAACCCCCCCAAATGACCCCATTTTGGAAAGTAGACACCCCAAGCTATTTGCTGAGAGGCATGTTGAGTCCATGGAATATTTTATATTTTGCCACAAGTAGCGGGAAAAATTACAAACTTTTTTTTTTTTTTTTTATTTTTTTTTTTGCCCAAAGTTGTCACTAAATTATATATTGCTCACACATGCCATGGGCATATGTGGAATTACACCCCAAAATATATTCTGCTGCTTCTCCTGAGTATGGGGATACTACATGTGTGGGAATTTTTGGGAGCCTATCCGTGTACGGGACCCCGAAAACCAAGCACCGCCTTCAGGATTTCTAAGGGCGTAAATTTTTGATTTCACTCCTCACTACCTATCACAGTTTTGAAGGCCATAAAATGCCCAGATGGCACAAAACCCCCCCAAATGACCCCATTTTGGAAAGTAGACACCCCAAGCTATTTTATGAGAGGCATGGTGAGTATTTTGCAGCTCTCATTTTTTTTTGAAAATGAAGAAAGAAAAGGAAAAAAAATTTTTTTTTTTCTTTTTTCAATTTTCAAAACTTTGTGACAAAAAGCGAGATCTGCAAAATACTCACCATACCTCTCAGCAAATAGCTTGGGGTGTCTACTTTCCAAAATGGGGTCATTTGGGGGTATTTTGTGCCATCTGGGCATTCCATGGCCTCTGAAACTGTGATAGGCAGTGAGGAGTGAATTCACAAATTCACACCCTTAGAAATCCTGAAGGTGGTGCTTGGTTTTTGGGGCCCCGTACGTGGCTAGGCTCCCAAAAAGTCCCACACATGTGGTATCCCCGTACTCAGGAGAAGCAGCAGAATGTATTTTGGGGTGTAATTCCACATATGCCCATGACATGTTTGAGCAATATATCATTTAGTGACAACTTTGTGCAAAAAAAAAAAAAAATAATAATAATTATTATTTTTCCCGCAACTTGTGTCAAAATATAAAATATTCCATGGACTCGACATGCCTCTCAGCAAAAAGCTTGGGGTGTCTACTTTCCGAAATGGGGTCATTTGGGGGGGTTTTGAACTGTCCTGGAATTTTATGCACAACATTTAGACGCTTATGTCACACATTACCCACTCTTCTAACCACTTGAAGACAAAGCCCTTTCTGACACTTTTTGTTTACATGAGAAAATAATTTTTTTTTGCAAGAAAATTATGTTGAACCCCCAAACAATATATATTTTTTTAAAGCAAAGGCCCTACAGATTAAAATGGTGGGTGTTTCATTTTTTTTTTTCACTCAGTATTTGCGCAGCGATTTTTCAAACGCATTTTTTTGGGAAAAAACACACTTTTTTAAATTTTAATGCACTAAAACACACTATCTTGCCCAAATATTTGATGAAATAAAAAATTAGATCTTAGGCCGAGTACATAGATACCAAACACGACATGCTTTAAAATTGCGCAGAAACGTGCAGCGGTGACAAACTACATACATTTTTAAAAGCATTTAAACGCCTTTACAGGTTACCACTTTAGATTTACGGAGGAGGTCTACTGCTAAAATTACTGCCCTCGATCTGACCTTCGCAGTGATACCTCACATGCATGGTGCAATTGCTGTTTACATATGACGCCAGACCGACGCTTGCGTTCGCCTTTGCGCGAGAGCAGGGGGGGACAGGGGTGCTTTTTTTTTTTTTTTTTTTTTTTTTTATTATTATTGATTTTGCTTTTTTATTTTATTTTTCAACTGTTCCTTTCATTTATATATATTTTTTATCATTTTTATTGCTATCTCAGGGAATGTAAATATCCCCTATGATAGCAATAGGTAGTGACAGGTACTCTTTTTTGAAAAAATTGGGGTCCATTAGACCCTAGATCTGTCGTCTGCCCTCAAAGCATCTGACCACACCAAGATCGGTGTGATAAAATACTTTCCCAATTTCCTAATGGCGCTGATTATATCCGGCGAAATATAAGTCATGAAATGCTCGTAGCTTCCGGTTTCTTAGGCCATAGAGATGATTGGAGCCATTCTGGTCTCTGATCAGCTCTATGGTCAGCTGGCGGAACCACCGGCTGCATTCTCAGGTTTCCTGTTGGGACAGGAGAGCCAGAGAAAACCATGGAAGACGGTGGGAGGGGGGGGGCATTCCCTCCCACTGCTTGTAAAAGCAGTCTAGAGACTAATTAGCCACTAGGATTGCTTTTACATGAAAGCCGACCGCTGGCTGAAAAGAATGATACCAAGATAATGCCTAATCCTGCCGGCATCATTCTGGTATAACCACTCAAAGTCCAGCAACATACCAGTACGTTGCTGGCCCTTGTTTGGCATATATTGTAATCTTTTTTTTCATGCAGCCTGTGGGCTGAACGAAAAAAAAAGATTGATCGGTGGGTATGCCCACCATTAGAACCTCCCTTCATCCACCCACTTCTGAAAGCGTTTGCTATGTCTTGTGGGTGTTGCATATGGTGTTTTGTGATGGGGTGGATGATGTATGGGATTTTTGTTTTGAGTCTATGTCCTTTGATTTGATGTGAAAGTAATTTGCCTGCTCTGTTTCCCTGAGCGTAGTAGGACATTCTGAGTCTCTTTGTGTTTTTTTCAAATTCCTCAAGTAGGAGGTTTCGGAGTTCTTGTCTTAGTTGTGTCAATTTGGTGGAAAGTGCTTGGGATGATTGGTTTTTGTTCTGGGATTCTGTTTTGAATATCTCGGTTGTGAGATCGTTTAATTTCTGCTGCCTCAGCCTCCTCGCCCTTGCCCCCAATTTGATAAAGATTCCCCGTATGAATGCCTTGTGGGCATTCCAGAGAGTAAAATGGTTAGGCATTGAAGGTTCATTCAGAGAAAAAAATTCCCTCAAATGTTCCTCAATGCAGATCCTGTTATGTGGGTTTTGCATAAGGAAAGAATTCGCCCTCCAAAGGGGTCTAGCGTCAATATTGGATGCGTCTTTCAGGGAGAGGGTGATAGACGCATGATCAGACCAAGTGATTGTGTTTATTGTTGAAGACACAGTTCTGGATAATGTACGTTGGTCTACTAAAAATAGATCAATCCTGGTGTAAGTGCGATGCGGCGAAGAAAAGAAAGAATAGTCTCTTTCGCCTGGGTGGAGACATCTCCATGCATCGTGTAATTCTTCTTGATGTAATGAGTCGCAAAGAGATATAGGTGAACGAACAGCTGTAGTAGTAGTGTCGAATTTGTGATTTGGGACTATGTTGAAGTCGCCACATAGTACTAATAGACCTTTCTTGAGATTGTTGACTTTTTTCATGAGCTTGTGAAAGAAGTGAATTTGATGTTTGTTAGGTGCATATACGTTCACTACAGTGTAGGTTATTTGGTTGATGTCACAGACGAGGATGAGAAATCGTCCGTTGGTGTCTTTGTATTCTTCGTGAAGTGTAAAGGCTACAGTATCTCGTATTGCGATTAGAACTCCTTTAGTTTTGGATACCGCATTGGCAAAAAAAATGTGCGGAAAGTTCTTGTGTTTGCAAGATGGGGCCATGGTTGCACAGAAATGTGATTCTTGTGCGCACACTATGTCACTCTTCTGCTGTAATGCTTCTTTCCATAATGACTTTCTTTTTACTGGGTGATTGAGACCCTTGACATTCATGGACATAAAGTTTATAGCCATATTAGAAGTGTAGGGTGTGCTGTGTCCATTGTTCGGGTTCTCGATGAGAGGACCCGGACAATCCAGTATGGAGCTTTGGTGTCAGGTGTAGGTTTTTTGTTTTGGTTACTCACTGCTTTAGTAGACCAGTTCATAGCGTCCATGTTATTGCAGGGTGTTCGGTCTTGAAGAGAGGTGTGTAATCCGGCGTTGGGGGTCCTTCTGGCGAAGAAGACTTGAGTTCCATTCTTGTGGTTCCAGTTGAGCAGAGAGAGGGGGAGGGGGAGAGAAGAAAAAAAAAGGAACAAAAGAAAACAGAAACATATAACCTGTGTGAGGTAAAAAAAAAACGTGGGTGATCGGTGGTTCACTGGAGCCTTACAGAGGCTCATCTTCAATTATTCCCGTAGGAAGTGTCTGAGTGCAGCACTATGCTGCTAAATTAAGTATGAGGGGAAAGTTCTGGCCCAATGGGCTACCTGGAGACCCTCGGGTGGACATGTAACGTTTTCTGATTATTGCATGGATCTACACATGTGACCTGGCGTTTCTTTGTGAGATTGTCTTCCAATCCTGGATTGAGTTGGGTCGGTTGGGGTGGGGGTTGGTGTTTGCATCTGAGTCAGGGAGAATCTTCCATTCCTTCAATAGAGCTAGGCCGTTTTCAAGTGAGTCAACAACAAACGATTTGTCTTGGTTGGTTATGGTAATTTTTGTTGGGAATCCCCATCTGTATGGGATATGATGGTTTCTGAGCACTTTGGTGATTGTGTTTAGGTTTCTCCTCTTTTGTAGAGTATGCTGGGAAAGATCCGCATAGAATTGCAGATTTTGGTATTGCGATGGGATCTGTTCTTGTTTGCGCATCACTTGCATCAATTGTTCTTTCACATGAAAGAAGTGTAGGCGTAAGATCACATCTCTTGGGATCTTTTCGGGTAGGTGTGACGGCTTGGGCAGTCTGTGAATTCTGTCTATGGTGATCTCCATTTCAGAAATTTCTGGTAGGAGGGAGGTGAATAGGCTGGATGCATATGCTCTCAGGTCAGACGGCTGTACAGATTCGGGGATCCCCCTAATTTTGAGGTTGTTCCTCCTGGACCTGTCTTCAATGTCTGCTAATTTGTTTTTAATCCAGTTTGATTCATCCTCTTGCTCCTCATTAGCATCCACCAATTCGTTAATGGTGGATGCATATTCCCCCATCTTCCTCTCTATGTGGTCCACTCTGCCTTCTACTGCTTTAACTTCCCCACTGATCTGGTGCATACATTTAATCATATCTGTTTGTAGTGTGCTTCTTAATGAGACCAGCATATCCTTTAGGACCGTGTCAAGCACCGGCTGGTTCATGGTGGGGAATGAGGTGATGGATTCTGGTAATTCTCTTGTGTCCTCCCCCATATCTGAGACTGGGCTCATGGCCGGATTGAATCCTTTGCCATCCAGTTTGAGTTTGGATTTGGCCGGGCTGCCTGACGGTGAGTGGGTAGCTGGGGAGCTTGTGCCGCTTTCTGAGTGGTTATTTAGGGGCGAGATGTTGTATTCAGGTATGTTTAGGTGTTGATCGTGGGCCGGGGTCGAGGACGCGCCGGCGCCATCTTGCTTACCTCCAGACCGCGGCCTAGTAAAATCATCCATCAGCCTCTGAGGTTTGGAAAAGTTTTTTCGCTTGTGGGGCATGGTCCCCTCGATCTCCTGAGTCGGAACGCCAGTTGTTGGGGTGAAAACGAGGTGTTTAAAAGCCGTTTTTAAGCCGCTAAGTCCACCGGGTCACCGGAGCTCCGGAGCTATGCTGCCATTCAGCTCCGTTGCAGGCCACGCCCACCATCCACCCACTTCTAATGATGGGCATACATGCACCATTTTGTTTTTAACTGTGGTGGTGAAATCACCTCCAACAGCGCTGGAGTCACGGATTTATGTATCGTGGGAGCAAGCGCTGTTGCTGTCAAGATAAATAAATCCGCGCTGCAGCTGAATGGCGTACCTGCTAAGCAAATTATGGTTAACAATAAAACAAAGTAACATTACAGTATAACAGTAAGATTTACCATACCTGCAAAGCAAATACCAAAAAAAACATAGTAAAAAATAAAACATTTTTTAATGCAACCTGTGCCTAAAATATATATATGCCGAAGCATGGGGGCATCCTCCCGCAAAAAAGTTATGCCGCGTACACACGGTCGGAATTTTCCACGGGCAAGCCTCCGTCGGAATTTCAACCGTATGTAGGCGGCATTAGGAGCAAATCGCTCCTCCGCCCTCTGCTGCCCCCATGCTTCGGCATATATGCTCTTTTTTTTTAACTGTGGTGGTGAAATCACCTCCTACAGCGTTGGAGTCACGGCTTTATGTATCGTGGGAGCAAACGCTGTTGCTGTCAAGATAGATAAATCCGCGCTGCAACTGAATGGCGTACCTGAAAACAAAAAAAATGGTTAACAATAAAACATTGCAGAATAGAATACAGTAAAAAGGAGAACAATAGAGAGAGAATAGAGAGAAAGAGAACAATAAAACAACTATTTTTGTTTTTTTTATTTTATATTTTTTTTGTTTTATTTTTTACTTTTTTTTTTTAAACTTTTGTTTGTAACTGTAACAGTTCTAACGGAACTGTTGTAACGGTTCCATCGGTTTTGGTCTCAAAATGCGATGGCATTCTTGAGAACGTGTGCCTAGTCTGTGCAATGCTGTACCCTATGAAATGGTTAAGTGTGGCGCTGTGAAACTATGTATCTGGTCAATAGCTACAAGGAAGAATGTAATCCTCATTATATTGCTATCATCCAGATTTTAGTGATTAATCACCATCTGTGAAGGATGGTAGGAAAAAAGTGAATATAAACAGTCCACGTCAGAACTGTTTATAAATAAACAATACACACAAATATTACTGAAAATAAAAGTGAACACCCAACTCAGGTCTAAGTGAGTGAACTGGTTGTGATATAAAGATAAGGAAGTGTTGCAATATATGGTGAAAACACTAGGTTATCTATCTCTGAAAGACAGGGAACCATATAATGCAATGCAATTCATTTGTTTAACCACCTATATTCAGAGTTATAGTATGTATGGACTAAATGTAATCATAATCCAAAGACAGTGACATTCATGAAAATAGGTAAACACAATGAAAACATATATGTAAAGTGAACCCAAATAGGTGCTATATTAACAAGTATCCAGGTGGTGTATATGAATACAGGTGTCCCAGATGAAATATCACATATGCAATGATATATCAATATTCTGATATTCCTCAGATGTTAAATAGTGTTCATCAACGTGTCATCCTCATGTATTTTGGACGGCGTCAAGAACTTTGAGATGTGGAAATAAAGATGGGTACTCTTACCGTCAAAGATGGACCCACTGACCTTTGGTGAGGGGTCAAACAGAGCTTGGATGTGCCGATGGATGGCACAGGCAGAGTTGTAGGCCGGACTCAGGAGCTTGGAAAGGCAAGACTGGGCCGGTCCCACAGTCTGTACTCACCGAATCTCAGGTAACAATATGGGGACTAAACTTTAAACGGCTGTGCAGGAACTCAATGGTTGACCCCAGGGCAGCTCAATAGGTCAAAATCATGGAAAAGAGATAAAACAGAGGGCCTCCTCATAGGGTAAATCAATCCGAAATCGGAATAGATTTATTTATAAAATTCTTGTTTGTCAGAGATAAAAACGATCAGTAAAAACAAGGACAAATCAAGAAATACAAAAAGCAAACGCAGTGGTGATGGGTATAGCGTATCCGCCCTACGCGTTTCGTCTTACAAGACTTCTACAGGGGCATAAGCTAATGCACCCCCTCTGCGTTATATATATACCACTATGAACAAATTAACACCTGGGCTAGTTGGGGGCAGTCACACTTCCGGTTAAGCCTCCCATGTAATCAAAAGATCTGACTGGTTGTCAACCAGCCTATCACAGAAGTCTTGTAAGACGAAACGCGTAGGGCGGATACGCTATACCCATCACCACTGCGTTTGCTTTTTGTATTTCTTGATTTGTCCTTGTTTTTACTGATCGTTTTTATCTCTGACAAACAAGAATTTTATAAATAAATCTATTCCGATTTCGGATTGATTTACCCTATGAGGAGGCCCTCTGTTTTATCTCTTTTCCATGATTTTGACCTATTGAGCTGCCCTGGGGTCAACCATTGAGTTCCTGCACAGCCGTTTAAAGTTTAGTCCCCATATTGTTACCTGAGATTCGGTGAGTACAGACTGTGGGACCGGCCCAGTCTTGCCTTTCCAAGCTCCTGAGTCCGGCCTACAACTCTGCCTGTGCCATCCATCGGCACATCCAAGCTCTGTTTGACCCCTCACCAAAGGTCAGTGGGTCCATCTTTGACGGTAAGAGTACCCATCTTCATTTCCACATCTCAAAGTTCTTGACGCCGTCCAAAATACATGAGGATGACACGTTGATGAACACTATTTAACATCTGAGGAATATCAGAATATTGATATATCATTGCATATGTGATATTTCATCTGGGACACCTGTATTCATATACACCACCTGGATACTTGTTAATATAGCACCTATTTGGGTTCACTTTACATATATGTTTTCATTGTGTTTACCTATTTTCATGAATGTCACTGTCTTTGGATTATGATTACATTTAGTCCATACATACTATAACTCTGAATATAGGTGGTTAAACAAATGAATTGCATTGCATTATATGGTTCCCTGTCTTTCAGAGATAGATAACCTAGTGTTTTCACCATATATTGCAACACTTCCTTATCTTTATATCACAACCAGTTCACTCACTTAGACCTGAGTTGGGTGTTCACTTTTATTTTCAGTAATATTTGTGTGTATTGTTTATTTATAAACAGTTCTGACGTGGACTGTTTATATTCACTTTTTTCCTACCATCCTTCACAGATGGTGATTAATCACTAAAATCTGGATGATAGCAATATAATGAGGATTACATTCTTCCTTGTAGCTATTGACCAGATACATAGTTTCACAGCGCCACACTTAACCATTTCATAGTTTCTTTCACAATCAGTCATATTGTTGTGTTGGCTGCTTTTTCACTGGGGAAGCGCAGCTGCATCCATATATATACCTTCAATCTGCTTTGACATTTCAGCTGCAGCCCCCCTTAAAAGTTTAGTACGTTGTTATCACTTATACTGGCAACTTAGGTATTATCACTTTTTTATTTAGAGATATTGGCATTATCACTCTCATTGGTAATTTTCCATATCTTTTACACCTCGGTGGTGTCATCACACCTTGTGCGATTCAACAAATTAAGAGGTTTCTATAAACAAAACCTATAAATTGAATATCACTGTTAATAATGGACGTTTTCGACTATAGAACGAACCGTTCATTTAACACAGATGGGGTTTTTACCCCCACCACAGCTGACTCAGAATTGGCCGGTGCATTTTTAAGACTAAAAAATCTCATGGTTTCTGAAATCCATTTGGAATGGGATATAGCATTTTTAGAACAATACGTCAAAGAACGTATGGTCCCTCGTGGACTACGTTGGAATATACACCCCCAAAAGGGGGATATTGAATTTGATGTATGGTTCAACTATTTTAATGATGCTGGTATCTCCTTGCTTGGATTTCTCATTGATAAGAAACGTTTAAGAAGAACTACCATTGATAAGGAAATCAAAGAGATAAGAGACAAACTCCTCCCACACAAAACCACTATAGAATACACCACTTTGTCCACGAACCTCAAAAACCATCTTGAAAAGGAGGAGAGGGAACAGAAAGTAAAAAAACAGAAAAAATATATGCGGGATAATACTGATTACAAAAATGGATTGGTTTTCAACTGGCAGACCAAGGACCAGGTGTCGACCACCCCTAATACCGATGAACCACATATGGAGGTTTCAAATCAATCTGAATCCAGAATCTCCCTCCTAAAAGAGACTTTGCATACACAAAATAGGGGAGATCGTAATAGCTATGAGAATAGACAGTCTCAACCTAATGCTACTTACTCGACAACACCCCGGCACGGTCCACCACAAAATGGAAACAACAGAGGGAGAGGTAATAAGGGAAGAGGCAGGGGTAAAAAGGACCCGGGACCCCACTATGAATATCAAAGCCATGACTATTCTCCAAGGCGTGATAATTCATATTACAATGATTATCATAATCCACCCAATTCTAGGACTCCAATATATACTCACAACAGGTTCTCTCCCCTTAGAGGACAGGCACCTAGGGAGGACTATAACTCTCATTATTCCTATCATGACAGGGAATATGGTCAAATAAATAGGTCACCTTATAACTATAATCAAACCTTACCGAGACCCGCCAACTCACAGGGTTTTCCCAGGGAGTTGGAAAACCACAACAGAAAACAAGAACAAAGCGGGGCTGCAGAGGGGGGCGGAGCTCCAGGAAAAAGGAAACGAGTATAATCAATAGCGGAATATTCAACTTAAGTAACGTAACACTATCAGAGGCGGAACAATCAGTCCTTGCCAAAGGTCTTAAGTTTGTTCCTCCAAAAAAACTCAATAAATTTCAGACTTTTATTGACGTTCAAAAATACGTGCGAAAGTTGAATATACAACGCTATATACTCTCGAATCCCAGGAATAATTCTGTCCCACATTTCCCCTCGAACACTGTACATTCAGGTTTAGCAAACCCTTCTCTTTTCAATCCACCATGTTCAGTAGCACCTTCCATTAAAGTCTTTAGAGACCTGGTGTTAAATGATCTAGAGAATCTTCCAAATAAAAGAATACATAATAGCTCAGATATCAAAGTTGGATTAAAATCCCTATGCGAACGGAAGGATTTGGTTATCCGCCCCGCGGATAAGGGGGGAGGGATTGTCGTACTTGACAGAATTGCTTACCATACAGAAATGATGAGAATTCTGAGTGATTCCGACACTTACTCTCCTCTAATAAAAAACCCTACATCTGAGTATAAAAAAATCCTTGCTGACCTCGTAGATACTGGGGCTCAACTAGGGATTTTGGACAAAAAAGAAAAAAGCTACCTCATACCCGTGGCGCCACGAATACCAATCATGTACTATTTACCTAAAGTACACAAAAATGTTACCAACCCTCCCGGCAGGCCAATCATAAGTGGTATCGATTCGATCACTTCGAGGATCGGTAAATACATCGACTTTTACTTACAGCCCCTAGTTAAGACTCTTCCCTCCTACTTGAAGGACACTAGGGATACCATTTCAAAATTACAAAAAGTCACATATAGCAATGACCTTTTGATGGTGACGGCTGATGTCACGTCTCTATATACATGTATTCCCCATGATTTAGGGCTTAAAGCCGTGGAGACCTTTCTGGGTCGTAATAGGTCCATTTCTCTTACCCAAAAGAGATTTATAATGGACCTACTACATTATGCAACCAAACACAATTATTTTTGGTACGATGGTAACTATTTTTTACAAACTAAGGGAGTCGCCATGGGCGCCAAGTTCGCCCCCAGTCTTGCCAATATTTTTATGGGCAAATGGGAGGAGGATGTCGTCCATGTTCTGGACCCTCCACAGCTTGTGTTTTGGTCCAGATATATCGACGACATCCTCCTCCTATGGAAAGGCACCAGGGAGTCATTAGATGTCTTTATGTCGACGTTAAACAACAACGACATTGGCATTGAGCTTTCATACGAAGCTAGTGCCTCCACGATTCATTTCTTAGACTTAGAAATCAGTGCCAACCAAGGTCGTATTTCCACAAAAACGTTTTTCAAAACCACAGACCGGAATGGTTACATTCCGGTCGACAGTTGCCACCACGCCTCATGGTTGAAATCAGTACCACGAAGCCAGTTTATGCGCATTAGGCGCAATTGTTCCTTTCTTCCGGATTTTTTCCATCAGGCGGACATTCTGAAAAAGAGATTTCTAGATAAGGGTTATAAGGTAGCTCAGATTGATGATGAAATACGGCAAGTATCCATGATCGATCGTGAGACCTTACTAGTAGAAAATCCCCTAAAGAATAAGGAAAACAAACATAAATGGTCTTTTATGACCAATTTCTCAGTCCAACATAGACAAATTAAAGAAATTATGGTCAAACATTGGAAGATTCTCAAAAATGATCAAATACTAGGACCCTTATTACCTGAAAGAGCAGGTGTGATATACAGAGGTGCCATGTCTCTTAGAGGGAAGATTGCCCCTAATGTCATTGACCCTCCTTGCCCACCTACATTTTTCCATAATATGAAGGGGTTCTATCCATGTCGAAAATGTAACGTGTGTCTAAATAACACATGTCGCAAGAAATGTGACTCTTTTAGGTCTAGTGTGACGGGTAAGACCTACGAAATGAATTGCTTCACAACCTGCCACACAAAATATATTGTGTATCTCATCACTTGTCCGTGCGGTAAACAATATATCGGACGCACTATTAGGACCTTTGCCATCAGAGTTAACGAACATATCGCTGCGATAAGGGCAGGACGTACTAATCACAGTGTTCCGAAACACTATCTGGCCTGCCATAACAGGAACCCAGAAGGTTCAAAATTTCAGATTATAGACAAATTTACAGCTCACTGGAGGGGCGAATCTAAAATTAGGGGCGTATCTAAACTCGAAACGTTTTGGATACACCAGATTAAATGCTATTACCCATATGGGATGAATATAGAGTGGGACATCAATTCTTTTATTAATCGTTCTTGATATATCCCACTTCTCCTTTTTTATTTATCCACATCTTTTCACGGTACCTTTTCCTTGGCCCTGCTTCGAGGACACCTGTTCCCTTCCATTCATTATGGGTACTTTATATTCTATACACTCATTCTGGATTTAGAGACCTACACACATGACTGTTGGTTGAACGATCAATATCAGTTTATGTAACATCCATTATATGTGACTTATTATGCTATGCATGTTTATTTTTGTATGGATCACATATATATGGATGTTCTTCATAGCTTTTTTAACATCCTTATTATAGTCTAGCCCTGTCTTTTTCCTCCTTTCAACTATATGGAGGATTAACTACTATCACGATAAATGATTGCTTACCAGTTATTGTTTTATCAAATGATTGTCTATCAATTAATTTTGTTTGGTTGTGAACATGATATGTACCCGGTGTCTTCTCCCCTTTAAAGTCATAGATACCTGTAATCTGTGGAGTCGAGTGCTTTGGGGGCAGTCAGACTCCGGTTTCTATATAGAAAATATATTCATGCACCTAACAATGAGTTTTTGCTAGGCTGCCCGTTTCATACCAGTAATATTCTAATTTCTTTTTCTGTTTTTTTTTTTTATAAAATAAATTTTATAACATATCATGTGGTTTGTGAACAAAGATACAAGTCCCGCCCACTTCTATGTGATAAAGTCTTGTGACGGGTATGCTTTCATACCCCCGTCACGTGTGGCTGCACATGGGTTTGTCATGTGATCACAATGTTTTCCCTGTCCCGCCACGTGGGTTCTACGTTGCGTCCTTTGTGGTCACTACTCCGGCGCGTGCCTTTCGCGGACGGGTACGTATGCCGTCGGTCACGTTGTGAACGCTGATTGGCGGCGGCGGGACGTTGTTGCGTCCTTGCTCGTCCCCGAGGGCTGCGCATGTGGGATGTGTCCAACGTTGCACGTAGAACGTTTTTCTACATACCACGAGCGGGGACCTAGGAGTCCCGTGACACGGCCTGGCCACACAATATCCGCGCTTTTTGGCACCCAAACGTCCACGCCTTTTGGCGCCCAAACGTGCGCGTTTTTCGCGCCCAAACAATTGCTAATCGGACATACACATTATGTTTGGTCATGTCCGCTTCTGATGCTGAAAAACCAATGACACTTGCAACATTTGAGATGACATCTTGACAGTCCAATAATCTCCGGCATGACCATCATGGACCTCCCCTCTATGGTGAGTCAATAGTGTGATAGGCTGGTTGACAACCAGTCAGATCTTTTGATTACATGGGAGGCTTAACCGGAAGTGTGACTGCCCCCAACTAGCCCAGGTGTTAATTTGTTCATAGTGGTATATATATAACGCAGAGGGGGTGCATTAGCTTATGCCCCTGTAGAAGTCTTGTAAGACGAAACGCGTAGGGCGGATACGCTATACCCATCACCACTGCGTTTGCTTTTTGTATTTCTTGATTTGTCCTTGTTTTTACTGATCGTTTTTATCTCTGACAAACAAGAATTTTATAAATAAATCTATTCCGATTTCGGATTGATTTACCCTATGAGGAGGCCCTCTGTTTTATCTCTTTTCCATGATTTTGACCTATTGAGCTGCCCTGGGGTCAACCATTGAGTTCCTGCACAGCCGTTTAAAGTTTAGTCCCCATATTGTTACCTGAGATTCGGTGAGTACAGACTGTGGGACCGGCCCAGTCTTGCCTTTCCAAGCTCCTGAGTCCGGCCTACAACTCTGCCTGTGCCATCCATCGGCACATCCAAGCTCTGTTTGACCCCTCACCAAAGGTCAGTGGGTCCATCTTTGACGGTAAGAGTACCCATCTTTATTTCCACATCTCAAAGTTCTTGACGCCGTCCAAAATACATGAGGATGACACGTTGATGAACACTATTTAACATCTGAGGAATATCAGAATATTGATATATCATTGCATATGTGATATTTCATCTGGGACACCTGTATTCATATACACCACCTGGATACTTGTTAATATAGCACCTATTTGGGTTCACTTTACATATATGTTTTCATTGTGTTTACCTATTTTCATGAATGTCACTGTCTTTGGATTATGATTACATTTAGTCCATACATACTATAACTCTGAATATAGGTGGTTAAACAAATGAATTGCATTGCATTATATGGTTCCCTGTCTTTCAGAGATAGATAACCTAGTGTTTTCACCATATATTGCAACACTTCCTTATCTTTATATCACAACCAGTTCACTCACTTAGACCTGAGTTGGGTGTTCACTTTTATTTTCAGTAATATTTATGTGTATTGTTTATTTATAAACAGTTCTGACGTGGACTGTTTATATTCACTTTTTTCCTACCATCCTTCACAGATGGTGATTAATCACTAAAATCTGGATGATAGCAATATAATGAGGATTACATTCTTCCTTGTAGCTATTGACCAGATACATAGTTTCACAGCGCCACACTTAACCATTTCATAGTTTCTTTCACAATCAGTCATATTGTTGTGTTGGCTGCTTTTTCACTGGGGAAGCGCAGCTGCATCCATATATATACCTTCAATGCTGTACCCTACGCTAATACTCAACTAGTGTATGGTAGCGTTCAAAACATTCACCGATGCAAAGACCAGGATTGTCAGGACAGCGGGGACAATAATAGCGGGTGTCACGCCTAAATCCGCGCTTTCTGCAGACACGACATTTTCTTTGGGGGGCTTGTTGGGTAGGGGTACTCGGGAGGACATAAATAAAATGCCGCTCATGCAGCCGGCTAACTGCATTTGGTTGGGGAATGTGAGGCGGAGCACCGTCTGGAAACAGAAGGGCTCCGATGATCTCTTCCTGGAATTTAAGGAAGGATCCAGTATGTCCTGAAGCTCCGTATAGCACATGAGCATTCAGCAAAGCCAATTGGAAAAGGTAAATAGACACTTTTTTGTACCAGCGTCTAGCCTTACGGGCAACTAGGTACGGCGCCAACAACTGGTCGTTGAGGTCCACCCCTCCCATGTTTTGGTTGTACTCGTGGACACAGAGGGGTTTCGTCACAACACCAGCCGCCGTAGTAATTTGGACCGTCGTGTCTGCATGAAGGGAGGTAAGAACGAAAACATTCTTATTATCCCTCCACTTCATAGCGAGCAAGTTATTACACTTCAAGCAGGCTCTCTCCCCCAGCCTAAGACGGGACTCTACAAGCCGCTGGGGAAAGCCCCGGCGATTAGGTCGCACGGTGCCACATGCTCCAATCTGATGATCAAACAAATGACTAAACAGTGGCACGCTCGTGTAATAATTATCCACGTACAAGTGGTACCCCTTTCCGAATAAGGGTGACACCAAGTCCCACACAATCTTGCCAGCGCTCCCTATGTAGTCAGGGCAGTTTGTCGGCTCTATGTGGCTATCTTTGCCCTCATAAACCATAAATTTACATGTATAGCCTGTGGCCCTGTCACAGAGCTTATACATCTTGACCCCGTATCTGGCACGCTTGCTGGGAAGGTATTGTTTGAATGACAAGCGGCCAGTAAACTTAATCAGGGACTCGTCAACGCAGACAACTTGATGGGGAGTAAACAAGTCTGCAAAACGTTGGTTGAAATGGTTTATGAGGGGCCGAATTTTATAGAGCCGATCGTATGCAGGGTCTCCACGAGGACGACAGAGTTCATTGTCGTTGAAGTGCATGAACCGCAAAATCTGTTCGTATCGTGCCCTGGACATGGAGGCAGAGAACACGGGCATATGGTACATTGGCTCAGTGGACCAATATGAACGCAACGTACCCATTTTAACTATGCCCATGATGAGGGAAAGGCCCAGAAAGATCTTAAATTCGGGGACCGTAATTGGTCTCCAATCTCTGGCAAGGGTGGACAACTGGGGATTAGCAGCGATGTGTTGACCAGCGTACAAATTGGTTTGGTCCACAATAGATCTATAGAGATCTTCGGTGAAAAACAGCGAAAAAAAATCAAGTGACGTAAAATCAGCTGTTTCCACCTGAATACCGGGTTGGCCAGTGAATGGGGGAAGTACGGGTTCTGCAGAAGTGGTGGGCACCCAATCAGGATTGGCAAATTCTGCAGGAAGGGCACTATGGGCACGACGGGCCTGTCTTTGTCGTCTTCTTGGTGGCAGCGGGACACTACTTGTGCTTGCCACCTCGCCAGCTGAAACTGCACTTATGGGACTCGCCACGTCACCACGTGATACTGCAGTGCTGGTTTGACTACGTCCAGGGTGTACTAGGCCGCTGGTGCTTGCCTGTTCACCAGAAGGAATAGCGGCTCTAGTACGTCTCTGCCTCCTACGAGCGACCTGCGGTTCCTGCACCTCAACAACAGAAGAAGGAGTTTGGGGTCTGGTACGCCTGACCTTAGCAGGGACCACAACTCCGCCGTCAGAGCTATCTGTCATGGAGCCGCTGTCGTCTACTGGGTCGTATTCTGAGCCTGATTCTGACAGATGAGTGACCTCCTCTTCACTATCTGTCATACTCAGAAACAAGTAGGCCTGTTCACTAGTGTACGTTTGACTTGCCATTTTGGGCTCTAAATTTAGTAGTACACTAGTGAGACTCACAGGAAAAAAAAAAGCTCCTGACTGTTAGCGACTGAATCAAAACGCTACCAAAAAACTGTAAGCGATCGCAGGGATCAGGCCTGACTCTGCGAACGCTGCAGTTATGTGTGCTTAGTGTTTTGTAAGTGACAGTGATCGATCGATACTGCACTTGGGTGGGCTGGGCGGAGGGGGAAAACGCAGGTGCTAGCAGGTATCTGGGCTGATCCCGCTAACAATGCGTTTTTGGGAACCCTAAACAGCTGGGGACGCTAGTATAGATCTGATCAGATCAGATATCGATCTGTTCAGATTCTATACCACTAAGGGAGGTGTATGCTGCGTGCGTGGGTGTTTGCGGTACTGGCACTAACCCGACGCTGCCTGGGGCGACGCAGACCCTATTTGACTCTAAAACCTTACTTATATCACCCGCCGGGCGATCAGGGGGTTAAACCTTTATTAGGTAATAAACGGCGGGTGCCCTGAAACTATAAAAAATAAACTAACTGACCAGCGTCACCCGTAACAGTTATATGGTGATCACTGGTGAAAGGGTTAACTAGGGGGCACTCAGGGGGTTAAAACCTTTAGTAGGTAGTATATGGGGGGTCCCTGACCCTATAAAACGCTGCGGCAAACCTAAATACCTACCTCCCTAACTAGCGTCAACTGTGACACTAATACAGCGATCAAAAAAACGATCGCTTAGTGACACTGGTGACGGGGGGTGATCACGGGGTTAAACCTTTATTAGGGGGGGTTCCTAGACCTAAAGGGGGCTAAATCTAACTGCCCTAACAGTTATTAGGGTCACAATGCACCAATGCAGTTAACAGTAAAAAAAAAAAAAAAAAAAAAAAAAAAAACTGCTTTGGTGTCACTGTGACAGGGGGTGCAGGGGGGCAATCGGGGGGGGGGGGCTGGGGTGTGTAAAGTGTGCCTAGAATGTTATACTGTTAGTGTAGTGTAGTGTAGGTGTTGTGCAACTCACGTGTCTTCTCTCCTCGGCGTCGGTTCGAAAAGACCGCCACGAGGAGAGATGACCTCACTTCCCCTGGCTCTGTACACAATACAGAGCCAGGGGAAGCATTCCATTGGCTGGGAGCGATCGCGAGGGGGGGGGCACGAATGAGTGCCCCCCCCCTCATCTCCGATCCCTCCCCCAATGTCCCGGACAATTTACAGACACGGGGCGGGCCCGATCGGCCCCCCACCCGCGTCTGTTAGGGATGACATCACTTCCTCTAGCCCTGTTTACATGACGGGGCTAGAGGAAGTGTTTCATTGGCTGGGAGCGATCGCGAGGGGGGGGCCACGAATGAGTGGCCTCCCCCTCATCTCCGATCGCTCCCCCAACGATGCCGACCGCCGCAGGCACCGGGGGGGGCCCGATCGGGCCCCCCACCCGCAGACAGGTAGGGACGTATATATACGCCCTCCTGCCTGTACGTGCCATTCTGTCGACGTATATCGTCGTGCGGCGGTCGGCAAGTGGTTAACACCCAAAGACCAATTTTTCAGGTGCATATCATTGCAATTTTTTACAGCAAGGCCAATTCTTGCTTTCATCAAGAGTACACCCATAGACCAAGTTTTACGTACCCTTTACTTCTATCCAAAGTCAAAGTGACCCCAGAATGTATCCAAAAAATCTCTAATCTTGTTCCCAGTGCACTACATTGTGGCCTCATCATACATACTGGCTCCCCAGCGTAAAATAAAGGCGGCTTGCAGGGAAAATTTCATTTCTTTTGGCTTTATAAATGCAATTATTGCTGCAGCAGATTCTAGACATGGTACAGATCTGACACTTTACAGGTAGACTAAGGGGACCCCCCAGGCACTACATTGGAAGGAATTTCTATTTTTATGCTTTCACTTTAAAAATAAAAATAAATCACTGCTCATTTAAAAATTTATTTTTTCACAAACTTTTTATTGATACATGTCCCCCAGGACAGGACCCGGACCCCTCTAATCATTGTATGCCCAATTACTTGCATATAAGCCTTCAAAATGGGCACTTTAGATTTTTGACGTTCGGATCCTATTGGTGCGAACCAAACAGGGGTCCGTTCGGCCCATCCCTAATCCTCAGAGAGTTATTTGCCATGAGGTCAATTATCTTTCATTCCTATCCAAAGTAACATTGGAATGAATCCACACATCCCATATCTTATGATATTTTTGTAACACCCCTCTATGCTCATACATTATATTTTCATAGGGCAGTATTTGATTAATTGCTTTCATCCATTGAGTTACAGAAGGTAACCTGTATCCATCTTACCACAATGTGCTTCCATGCCAAAAATAATGTTTCTTGTAATAGAATCTTAATATATCTAGGCCTCATCTTTCAGCAGTCCCAACCCCAAAACACACATCAGCAGTAAATGGAATTGACCTAGCCAATACAGTTGACAGTTTTTCTATTAATTGCTTCCAATACCTTGAAACATAATCACAGTGCCATATTAAATGCAGAAAATCTGCCCCCTCTTGATGACATCTCAAACAATTCGATCGTCCTATGCTCTATTCTGAGTAATCTACTTGGACTAAGGTATACCTGATGTATCATATATAATTGGATCAACCCAGAGAATAGGTGCAGGTACTCCCCCCTTCCAAGTCACCCCTTGTCTCCACCTCCTATCCACCCGCAAGCACCATCCCTCGGTTCCAACTCCTACCCAGAGAATACAGAACCAAATATCATTTATTGGTACTAGGTAGTTTGTATGGAATTTGCAAACAAACAGCAGTGCAATAAATCCCCTGCAGAAACAATAGACTTCCCTAGAAAAAATAGATCCCCCAGCAACAATAGACACCCACAACAAAAATATATACCTCCCAGCAAAAATAGACCCCCCAGAAAAAAATAGATCACTCCCAGCAAAAATAGATCCCCCAGCAACAATAGACCCCCCCCCCCCCAGAAAAAATGGTACCTCCCCGGCAACAATAGAAACCCTCAGCAAAAATAGATCTCACCCAGCAACAATAGAGCCCCCCCCCCAGGAAAAAAATAGATCCCTCCCAGCAACAATATTTCCTGGCCCAGCAAAAATAGATCCCTCCCAGGAATAATAGACCGCCCAGCAAAAATAGATCCCTACCAGCAACAATAGACGCTCCCAGAAAAAAATTGTTTTCTCCCAGCAACAATAATTCCCTCTTAGCAACAATAGATCCCTCCCAGCAACAATAGACCCCCCTCAGCAACAATAGACCCCCTCAGCAAAAATAAATCTTTGCCAGCAACAATAGACCCCCCCAGAGAAAAATAGATCCCTCCCAGGAACAATAGATCCCTCCCAGCAAAAATAGATCCCTCCAAGCAACAATAACCCCCCCAGCAACAATAAACACCATCAGCAAAAATAGATTCCACCCAGCAACAATATTTCCCTCCCAGCAAAAATAGATCCCTCCTAGAAACAATAGACTCTCCCAGAAAAAAATCGGTCCCTTTCAGCAACAATAGATCCCTCCCAGCATAAATAGATCCCTTCCAGGAAAAATAGACCCCCTTGGCAAAAATAAATTCCTCCCAGAAACAATAGATTCCTCCCAACGACAATAGACCCCACAGAAAAACTAGATTCCTCCCAGCAACAATAGACCACCTCAGCAACAATAGATTTCACTAGCAACATTGTATCCCCCAGCAACTACAGCTCTCCCATGAACAGTAGACCCCCCACTACAATAGATCCACCCCAGCAACAATAGATTGTAATCCTAGACTCTGACCCCTTTTTAACAAATGAAACCACCAAGCTCCTAATTCACTCCCTTGTTATCTCTCGCCTTGACTATTGCAACTACCTTCTCATTGGCCTGCCTCTCCATAGGCTATTCCCTCTTCAGTCTATCATGAATGCTGCTTACAGACTTATATACCCTACCAACCACTCAGAGTCTGCCAACCCTCTCCTCCAATCCATACAATGGCTCCCAATCACCCAGCAAATTAAATTCAAAATACTAACCACAACATACAAAGCCATTAACAACTCTGCCCCAACCTACATCACCAATCTTGTCTCCAAATATCACCCAAATCGTCCTCTCCGCTCTTCTCAAGACCTCCTACTCTCAAGCTCTCTCGTCTCCTCCTCCAATGCTCGTCTCCAAGATTTCTCCAGAGCCTCTTCCATCCTCTGGAACTCGCTACCTCCACCGGTCCGGCTATCCCCTACTCTTGCTACCTTCAGGCGATCCCTGAAAACTCATCTCTTCAGGAAAACCTATCACGTCTCCAACTAATCTCCTACCACTTCCATCAGCTCATTCCCCACAGTTACAACCTTTTGTACCACCTGCCCCACTCTATTAGATTGTAAGCTCTTCTGAGCAGGGCCCTCTTAATCCTCTTGTATTTATTGTATTATAACTGTATTGTCTCCCATTTTATATTGTAAGGCGCTGCGTAAACTGTTGGCACTATATAAATCCTGTATAATAATAATAATTTCCCGGCAGCCAGCAACAATAGACCCCTCCCTCAACAATAGGTCTCTCCCGTCAACAATTGATGACCCCTAGCAAAAAAGATCCCCCCCACCAGAAGATACCCCCAGTGACAATAGATTCCCCAGCAGCCAGCATGAATAGACCCTCCAGCTGACCAGCACTCCTTGTCATTATATGACTTTCCTATGTCCCGAGGATGACATGACATGAGGGATGTATGTGTGTAGTCTCTGTTGTCTGACTTCTTTGGCCAGCAGTTTCCCGCATTTATTCCCTGATTCGTAGGAGAGTTTCCTACAAGCTTGTAGTGCCGCTTTAGCCTTATATTGTAGTATGTCTACTGTTTGTCTGCGGAGAGTCAGTAATTCTGTTTCTAGCGAATGTATCGGGTTCCTTTTGTGTTTAGATTCAAATTCCTGTATCCTTTGTAGGAGTAGTGATAGCTGTTTTTCCCGTTCTCGCTGGATGTGTGCCCCGTTCTTAATCAGCACCCCTCTATTTACGGACTTATGGGCTTCCCAAAGTATCCTTGGGTCACAGTCATCAGTGTTGTTGGTTAGAAAATACTGATTTAGTTCTTAGGTAACATCTGTCAGTACCGAGGGGGTCTGTAGTAGGCTTTAGTTTAGCCTTCAAAACTTGGCTTTGGTCGTCGAGGTCTGTGAAAGTGTATAGCGCATGGTAATGGGTGCATGATCTGACCAAGTGATATTTCCTATCACTGGGTCTTGTGCTACCTCTAGTTGTCTATGTGGTACCAAGAAGTAATCGATGTGGAAATATACTTTGTGTGGGGAGGAAAAGAACATGTAATCCCTTTCCCCTGCGTGGTGAAGCCTCCATATGTCTATTAATTGGGCTTCATGTAAAACGCAGGTGATGCATTTATGTTTACTAGTTCGGAGAGATGAGATGCCGGAGGATGTGTCTACTGTGGGGTTCAACGTTACGTTAAAATACCCTCCCAGAATCAAATGCCCTTCGGCAAAATCCATCAGAATGGTAAGTGTGTTGTGTATGAAGGTATCTTGTCTGTCATTTGGTGCATAAACCGTGGCTAGTGTCACCAGCACGTCTCCTATTACCGTATTTATCGGCGTATAACACGCACTTTTTCCCCCTTAAAATCGGGGGAAAGTCGTGGGTGCGTGTTATACGCTGATACCCCAAAAATTAAAGACAAAAATGGCAAGCGCCGCGGAAAAATAGCGAGCGCTGCCGAAAAACCTGAAACGGCGCCGGAATAGACCGAGCAGACTGTTCGGCTCTGCTCGTAGTCCCGCCTCCCTGCGCTCGCTCCTGAAACAGCAGGGAGGCTGGACCGCGAGCGGAGCTGAACAGTCGGCTCGGACTTTTACGGGAGTGCTTCGGTCTTTTTCGGCCGCGCTACGGGCTTTTTCGGCGGCGCACGCGACAGAGAGTCTCGGCGGCAGGAAATTTAAACCCGGACCGGACTTCTAATGACGCTGGCAAGTTACAAAGAAACTGGGCATGCTGCAATGACGCTGGGCAAGCTGCAATGACGCTGGGCAAGCTGCAATGACACTGGGCAAGGCTGCAAATGCCGCTGGGCAAGGCTGCAAATGACGCTGGGCAAGGCTGCAATGATGCTGGGCAAGGCTGCAATGACGCTGGGCAAGGCTGCAATGACGCTGGGCAAGGCTGCAATGACACTGGGCAAGCTGCAATGACGCTGGGCAAGGCTGCAATGACGCTGGGCAAGGCTGCAATGACTCTGGGCAAGGCTGCAATGACTCTGGGCAAGGCTGCAATGACGCTGGGCAAGGCTGCAATGACGCTGGGCAAGCTGCAATGACACTGGGCAAGGCTGCAAATGACGCTGGGCAAGCTGCAAATGACACTTAAATGTAAGTTTTTTTTTTTCCCTAAACTTCCCTCCTAAAACTTTTTTTTTTCCTTAAAATGCCCTCCTAAACTTGGGGTGCGTGTTATACGCCGGTGCGTGTTATACGCCAATAAATACGGTAATCCTTTAATGAACACATACTGCCCTTCTGCGTCTACTTTAGTATCACGACAGGTCCAGGGTATATTCTTTGCAAGGAGTATAGATACTCCCTTCGATTTTGTAGTTGGGTTAGTGGCATGGTAAGTCGTCGGGTAGAAGCGTTTTTTCAGGCCTGTATGAACGCTATATCTGCTCTAGCTCTTTTGAGATCATTCAAGAGCATACAGCGTTTCTCGGGTACATTTAACCCTTCAGAGTTCAGTGAAAAAATATTAATGTGGTCCATCACACCAGTGTTAAGGGGTAGGATTGTAAATAGATTAGGGAGGGGGAGGGGGTTGGTGTGGTAAGGTAAAATGTGGGGGGATTAGAAATGGAGAATAGGATAGAGAAAAGAGAGCAAGGTTAGCTCTAAAAAGAGGAAAGCGGACAACAAGTATTATTAATTGTTATACGGTGGGTACCCCTGCGCCTGTCTGGTGTATAAAGAAATGGTCTAGTACTGCAGAAAAACACTGAAAGAGACGTCAGACTCCAAGTAAAATATATAGTAAAAGTAGTGTTGCGCTGTACAAAGAATTGCAATCAAAAGTATATAAAGTGCTTAGTGAAAATAAATGATATTGCCATATACTTCTCAAATAAATTATATTGTCATACGCTTCTTAAAATATAAGCAAATAGTGCAGCTATGTGCATGAATATAGTGCGACCTGTGCATAAAAAGCTAAATGCTGAGCGGCGTCAATAACTATTTTTTGCTATAATAAATATCCCCAAATTTTTTTTCTCAGTTTAGGCCGATATGTATTTTTCTATATATTTTTTGTAATAAAAATAGCAATAAGCGTATATTGATTGGTTTGCACAACAGTTATAGCGTCTACAAAATAGTGCATATATTTATGGCATTTTTATTATTATTTTTTTTACTAGTAATAGCGGTGATCTGCGATTTTTATCGTGACTTTGACATTATGGCGGACACATCAGACACTTTTGACACATTTTTGGGACTATTGACAATTATACAGCGATCAGTGATATAAAAATGCACTGATTACTGTATACATGTCACTGGCAGGGAAGGGGTTAACACTAGGGGGCGATCAAGGGGTTAACTGTGTTCCCTGACTGTGTGTTCTAACTGTAGGGGGAGAGTATTGACTAGAGGGGATGACAGATCGTGGTTCCTAGCTATTAGGAACTCACGATCTGTCTCTCCTCACAGAACAGCCTCAAGTCCAATCGCTGTCAAAAGTTTGTAGACTTCACCTCCGTAACATCTCTAAAATTCGCCCCTTTTTAACAAATGACACCACC
>CM053035.1:38022928-38057550 GCA_028564925.1 Lithobates sylvaticus | reverse complement strand
GCTTCACTTCCTGGTTCCCTACTGCGCATTCGCGACTCGTGCTGCACATTCCCACTGGTCCCTACTGTCTTCTGGGACATGTGTGTCTCCCAGAAGACAGCGTGGGGGGGACGGAGAAGGCGCCGGAAGTGGCGTAGATACCTGCGGGTGGCTCGGGTATCTATGCCCAGAAGTGGGAGCAAAATACCTGTATTATGCCCCATACACACGGTCGGATTTTCTGACGGAAAATGTCCTACCGGACCATGTTGTTGGAAATTCCGACCGTGTGTGGGCTCCATTGGACTTTTTCCGTCGGAATTTCCGACGGAAAAAGATTGAGATCCTGCTCTCAAATTTTCCAACAACAAAGTCCTATGGGATTTTTTCCAATCGTGTGTAGCGAATTCCGACGGACAAAGTGCCACGCATGCTCAGATCACATTACAAGACCAAAGCTATTGGCTACTAGCCTCTACGTAGTCCCGTCGTATGCAATGAACGTCACCACGTTCAGAATGATCGGATTTTCCGACAACTTTGTCCGACCGTGTGTATGCAACACCAGTGTCGGAAAAAATCTGACGGATTTTGTGGTCGGAATTTCCGACCGTGTGTACGGGGCATTAGACAGGTATCTGCTCCCCCCTTCCCAGTGAAAGGTGCCTAATGTGACACCGGAGGTGAGGAATCCAAAAAGCGGAAGTTCCATTTTTTGGGTGGAACTCCGCTTTAAGGTGTCCCATTCACTTTCACCAATTAATGAGCCTCAACATTAAAAAATGTGCTTGTATTATTTTTTTTAGGCATTGCAACACAATGCACCAGGCGTTTAAATCTGTGCCATTGGCTATAGCACAGGTGCAGTTTTTTTTACTGTTTATGTGCATTGAGGTACCATTAAAAATGAATAGCAATGCCCTAATAACATGCATGGCATTAACACAGATGTTAATGTAGACTGAAAACTGTGAATGGACTTCAATTGAGTCCACCAGCCCCTTTCAAAAGCTGTAATGCATTGCACTCTCTTGCAGCTGCATTGTAAAGCAATGAATCGATTTCCCCTTTTGACTATGTAATGGTATCTACGCAAAACTGGAAAATCTGGTTGGGCATTTTTTGTCAGTAGAAATGTAACAAACGGGTATGTGGTTCAAGCTGTTGGCATTCACAGTATACTTGAATATTATTTTGGATGGAGTTGATCTTCAAAAGGGTAATACGTAAAAGGCAATAGCCAACAGCGACCACAGATTTCATTTCACTGCTTCGTCTACACCAGTGGTTCTCAACCTCAGTCCTCAAGTACCCCCAACAGGCCATGTTTTGGGATTATCTCTTAGATAAAATAGCTGTCCAAAATACCAAGACATTGACTCTGATTTGAAGCACCTGTGCAAGATGAAGGAAGACCTGCAAACATGGCCTGTTGGGGGTACATGAGGACTAAGGTTGAGAACCACTGGTCTACAGAATTAAACCAAAATTGGTTCTTAAGGGTGACTGTTCAAAAAGTATACCCAATGATGTAGTGCTTGTTATGTAAAAAATATATAAAATGTTAGCAGTTTTCCGGGATATTATGACATTCTTCCTTTCAGCCACTTTCATGTATGTGGCCCATAGTTATTAATGAATATTTTATACTAGAAATAATCTTTGCAATACATAGATAATAAAAATGCGGTGTTGCCCATTGCAAAAAATTCAGATGCGTCCCTCGGTTTCATTCACTAGTGCTGCGTACACACGGTCGGAATTTCCGACAGAAAAAGTCCGATGGGAATTTTCTGTTGGAATTTCCGATGGACTTAGATAGAGAACATGTTATAATTTTTTCCGTTGGAAATGCAGACCGAGGTTATCCTGTTGGCAAGTCCGACCGTGTGTGTACGCGGCATTGTACAAAGAAAAGCTCCATTCTGCTTGCTGTGGGCAACATCATTGATTTACATTTTTGTGTATAAGCTTTTCATAACAACTGTACAGAGTTTATTAAAACAATATTTAATTTTCCTTTTATCTGCGTGCATGGATCTCTATTTTTTTTAAGAGCAAAATAAAATTACAATTATTACAAATGTTCCTGGTGTAGAATTGATTTTCTAGTGTCTTGCCATCAATGGGACTAGTCAGGTCCACACCAACCATCAGTAAATTGAATAACCACTTGCCGACCAGCCGCCATCATTATACTACGACGTTCCCACGAACCGTCGTAGCTGTACGTCGGCTCCTTTAAGCGGGATAGCAGGCGCGCACGCCCACTGCACTGCGGGGGTGCGATGCTCGTGGCCAACGGTCGCGATGACCACCAGCCAAGAGCGATCGCGGGGACGAGAGGTAGAACAGGAATGTGTGTGTAAACACACAAATCCCTGTTCTGTGAGGAGAGACAGATCGTGAGTTCCTAATAGCTAGGAACCCCGATCTGTCATCCCCTCTAGTCAATACTTTCTCCCTACAGTTAGAACACACAGTTAGGGAACACAGTTAACCCCTTGATCGCCCCCTAGTGTTAACCCCTTCCCTGCCAGTGACATTTATACAGTAATCAGTGCATTTTTAGATCACTGTATAATTGTCAATCGTCCCAAAAATGTGTCAAAAGTGTCCGATATGTCCGCCATAATGTCGCAGTCACGATAAAAATCGCAGATCGCCGATATTACTAGTAAAAAAAATAATAATATAATAATAAAAATGCCATAAATCTATTCACTATTATGTAGAGGCTATAACTTTTGCACAAACCAATCAATATACGCTTATTGCTATTTTTATTACCAAAAATATATAGAAAAATACATATCAGCCTAAACTGAGAAAAAAAAATTGGGGATATTTATTATAGCAAAAAGTACAAAATATTGTGTTTTTTTTTCACAATTGTCGCACTTTTTTGTTTATATCGCAAAAAATAAGAACCGCAGAGGTGATAAAATACCACCAAAAGAAAGCTCTATTTGGGTACAGCGTCGCACAACCGCACAATTGTCAGTTAAAGCGACACAGTGCCGTATCGCAAAAAGTGCTCTGGTCATTGAGCAGCCAAAACTTCTGTGGCTGAAGTGGTTAATTAACAAATGTTCCTGGTGTAGAACTTTATTTCTAGTATCTTGCCATCTATAGGACTAGTCAGGTCCACACCAACCATCATTAAATTGAACGTAAATCACGAAAATCCAGTGTAAATTTCAGCTTGTTCATAGAACTTCAAAAGCACAAAATGAAATGAAATGAAATGTTATCATCCGTGCACTTGTTTACATGTTGGTTGATTTTATATGTGCTCCCACGTTACATGCCAAAGTAATTCCTTGTGGTTGGGGGTGCTGGACAGGACCGGGTTGATTCCCCTGGTCATAGTCTAACCTCCTCCCCAATAGGCCGAAACACCTTCCGGTGATAACCGGAGTGTGTTTCTTTGCAGAATTTTGCATACAATTGTTTGCTTAACAACCAATTATTAGATAGGACAATTAATAATACTTATATAGTAAAAGTAGTGTTGCGCTGTACAAAGAATTGCAATCAAAAGTATATAAAGTGCTTAGTGAAAATAAAATTATATTGCCATATCCTTCTCAAATAAATTATATTGTCATACGCTTCTTAAAATATAAGCAAATAGTGCAGCTATGTGCGTGAATATAGTGCGACCTGTGCATAAAAAGCTAAATGTTGAGCGGCATCAATAACTATATATAGATAAATAAAAGGTGTCGTGATAAACACTTTAAAAGAGAAATAGATCAATAAAGTAGAATTTCCTAGAGGTGAAACTAAAAAAGCATATAAAAATGCATAAGAACAAAGTGATGATTATTGTTGCAAATCTTCAGAAAATGCATGGGGATGTGTTTTTTTACTTCAATGTCAGAGTTATATATATCAATATATATTGCAGGTGATTCCAATGTGAAAGAACAACAATACGGTGGACAGCCAATGAATAAAATGTTTAAAATTATATTTGGAAAATAAATAAATAAGAGGGGTGAGTCCGTGAAAGAATCCCTATGTCTATAGGGACTAGAACGTGGATTGGCTGTGATAGGGATGTCAGTCCCAGAAAAGCAAGCTGGTGGACTAAGAAAAGTGCTAGTGATCACTGGTGGGTTTCCTCTGGGTCCAGGGTGGTGGTTGTGCGTTCTCCTAGTGTGCGTCTCCTACTATGCGTCCCCTTTAAGGCTGGGTGTCAGAGGAATACCTCGCAAATGGGGCAGAAGGGATGCTCGATAGTGCAGTATCGTTTTAAAATATTTTATTCAGAGTACATAAATAAAAGCATTACTCACATTTGTGATAGTTGTACAGTGCATGTAAAAACGAGCAACGGCTCGTACTTCACTTCCGGTATCGTCTGTGTCCCGACGCGTGTTCGTCGCGGTCACGTGACTTTATCAGGGGATTTTTTGCAAGGTACACCTCTTATACCCAGCCTTAAAGGGGACGCATAGTAGGAGACGCACACTAGGAGAACGCACAACCACCACCCTGGACCCAGAGGGAACCCACCTAGGGGACGCAACCCAGAGGCCCACAGGAATTATATAAACAAAGGCTGTAACCTTACAGCAGTAAGGTAAGGGGACATCTTTACCATTCAGAGGAACAGAATTCACCCACTGCCAGTTTGCACAGCACCCTGGAGTCTGACCACCAGTGATCACTAGCACTTTTCTTAGTCCACCAGCTTGCTTTTCTGGGACTGACATCCCTATCACAGCCAATCCACGTTCTAGTCCCTATAGACATAGGGATTCTTTCATGGACTCACCACTCTTATTTATTTATTTTCCAAATATAATTTTAAACATTTTATTTATTGGCTGTCCACCGTATTGTTGTTCTTTCACATTGGAATCACCTGCAATATATATTGATATATATAACTCTGACATTGAAGTAAAAAAAAAAAAAAAAAAAACACATCCCCATGCATTTTCTGAAGATTTTCAACAATAATCATCACTTTGTTCTTATGCGTTTTTATATGCTTTTTTAGTTTCACCTCTAGGAAATTCTACTTTATTGATCTATTTCTCTTTTAAAGTATTTATCACGACACCTTTTATTTATCTATCTATAGTTATTGATGCCGCTCAGCATTTAGCTTTTTATGCACAGGTCGCACTATATTCACGCACATAGCTGCACTATTTGCTTATATTTTAAGAAGCGTATGACAATATAATTTATTTGAGAAGGATATGGCAATATCATTTATTTTCACTAAGCACTTTATATACTTTTGATTGCAATTCTTTCTACAGCGCAACACTACTTTTACTATATATTTTACTTGGAGTCTGACGTCTCTTTCAGTGTTTTGCTGCAGTACTAGACCATTTCTTTATACACCAGACAGGCGCAGGGGTACCCACCGTATAACAATTAATAATACTTGTTGTCCGCTTTCCTCTTTTTAGAGCTAACCTTGCTCTCTCTTCTCTATCCTATTCTCCATTTCTAATCCCCCCAGATTTTTACCTTACCACACCAACCCCCTCCCCCTCCCTAATCTATTTACAATCCTACCCCTTAACACGGGCGTGATGGACCACATTAATATTTTTTCACTGAACTCAGAAGGGTTAAATGTACCCGAGAAACGCTGTATGCTCTTGAATGATCTCAAAAGAGCTAGAGCAGATATAGCGTTCATACAGGCCTGAAAAAACGGTTCTACCCGACGACTTACCATGCCACTAACCCAACTTCAAAATCTAAGGGAGTATCTATACTCCTTGCAAAGAATATACCCTGGAGCTGTCGTGATACTAAAGTAGACACAGAAGGGCAGTATGTGTTCATTAAAGGATTAATAGGAGAGGTGCTGGTGACACTAGCCACGGTTTATGCACCAAATGACAGACAAGATACCTTCATACACAACACACTTACCATTCTGATGGATTTTGCCGAAGGGCATTTGATTCTGGGAGGGTATTTTAATGTAACGTTGAACCCCACAGTAGACACATCCTCCGGCATCTCATCTCTCCGAACTAGTAAACATAAACGGATCACCTGCGTTCTACATGAAGCCCAATTAATAGACATATGGAGGCTTCACCACGCAGGGGAAAGGGATTACACGTTCTTTTCGTCCCCACACAAAGTATATTCCCACATCGATTACTTCTTGGTACCACATAGACAACTAGAGGCAGCACAAGACCCAGTGATAGGAAATATCACTTGGTCAGATCATGCACCCATTACCATGCGCTATACACTTTCACAGACCTCAACGACCAAAGCCAAGTTTTGAAGGCTAAACTAAAGCCTACTACAGACCCCCTCGGTACTGACAGATGTTACCTAAGAACTAAATCAGTATTTTCTAACCAACAACACAGATGACTGTGACCCAGGGATACTTTGGGAAGCCCATAAGTCCGTAAATAGAGGGGTGCTGATTAAGAACGGGGCACACATCAAGCGAGAACTGGAAAAACAACTATCACTACTCCTACATAAGATACAGGAATTCGAATCTAAACACAAGAGGAACCCGATACATTCGCTAGAAACAGAATTACTGACTCTCCGCAGACAAACAGTAGACATACTACAATATAAGGCTAAAGCGGCACTACAAGCTTGTAGGAAACTCTCCTATGAATCAGGGAATAAATGCGGGAAACTGCTGGCCAAAGCAGTCAGACAACAGAGACTACACACATACATCCCTCATGTCATGTCATCCTCGGGACATAGGAAAGTCATATAATGACAAGGAGTGCTGGGGTCAGCTGGAGGGTCTATTCATGCTGGCTGCTGGGGAATCTATTGTCACTGGGGGTATCTTCTGGTGGGGGGGATCTTTTTTGCTAGGGGTCATCAATTGTTGACGGGAGAGACCTATTGTTGAGGGAGGGGTCTATTGTTGCTGGCTACCGGTAAATTATTATTATTATACAGGATTTATATAGTGCCAACAGTTTACGCAGCGCCTTACAATATAAAATGGGAGACAATACAGTTATAATACAATAAATACAAGAGGATTAAGAGGGCCCTGCTCAGAAGAGCTTACAATCTAATAGAGTGGGGCAGGTGGTACAAAAGGTTGTAACTGTGGGGAATGAGCTGATGGAAGTGGTAGGAGATTAGTTGGAGACGTGATAGGTTTTCCTGAAGAGATGAGTTTTCAGGGATCGCCTGAAGGTAGCAAGAGTAGGGGATAGCCGGACCGGTGGAGGTAGCGAGTTCCAGAGGATGGAAGAGGCTCTGGAGAAATCCTGGAGACGAGCATTGGAGGAGGAGACGAGAGAGCTTGAGAGTAGGAGGTCTTGAGAAGAGCGGAGAGGACGGTTTGGGTGATATTTGGAGACAAGATTGGTGATGTAGGTCGGGGCAGAGTTGTTAATGGCTTTGTATGTTGTGGTTAATATTTTGAATTTAATTTGCTGGGTGATTGGGAGCCATTGTAGGGATTGGAGGAGAGGGTTGGCAGACTCTGAGTGGTTGGTAAGGTATATAAGTCTGTAAGCAGCATTCATGATAGACTGAAGAGGGAATAGCCTATGGAGAGGCAGGCCAATGAGAAGGTAGTTGCAATAGTCAAGGCGAGAGATAACAAGGGAGTGAATTAGGAGCTTGGTGGTTTCATTTGTTAAAAAGGGGTCAGAGTCTAGGATTACAATCTATTGTTGCTGGGGTGGATCTATTGTAGCGGGGGGGTCTACTGTTCATGGGAGAGCTGTAGTTGCTGGGGGATACAATGTTGCTAGTGAAATCTATTGTTGCTGAGGTGGTCTATTGTTGCTGGGAGGAATCTAGTTTTTCTGTGGGGTCTATTGTCGTTGGGAGGAATCTATTGTTTCTGGGAGGAATTTATTTTTGCCAAGGGGGTCTATTTTTCCTGGAAGGGATCTATTTATGCTGGGAGGGATCTATTGTTGCTGAAAGGGACCGATTTTTTTCTGGGAGAGTCTATTGTTTCTAGGAGGGATCTATTTTTGCTGGGAGGGAAATATTGTTGCTGGGTGGAATCTATTTTTGCTGATGGTGTTTATTGTTGCTGGGGGGGTTATTGTTGCTTGGAGGGATCTATTTTTGCTGGGAGGGATCTATTGTTCCTGGGAGGGATCTATTTTTCTCTGGGGGGGTCTATTGTTGCTGGCAAAGATTTATTTTTGCTGAGGGGGGTCTATTGTTGCTGAGGGGGTCTATTGTTGCTGGAGGGATCTATTGTTGCTAAGCGGGATCTATTGTTGCTGGGAGAAACCAATTTTTTTCTGGGAGGGTCTATTGTTGCTGGTAGGGATCTATTTTTGCTGGGCGGTCTATTATTCCTGGGAGGGATCTATTTTTGCTGGGAAGGAAATATTGTTGCTGGGAGGGATCTATTTTTTTCCTGGGGGGGGGGGGGGGGCTCTATTGTTGCTGGGTGAGATCTATTTTTGCTGAGGGTGTCTATTGTTGCTGGGGAGGTACCATTTTTTCTGGGGGGGGGGGGTCTATTGTTGCTGGGGGATCTATTTTTGCTGGGAGTGATCTATTTTTTCTGGGGGGTCTATTTTTGCTGGGAGGTATATATTTTTGTTGTGGGTGTCTATTGTTGCTGGGGGATCTATTTTTGCTAGGGAAGTCTATTGTTTCTGCAGGGAATTTATTTCACTGCTGTTTGTTTGCAAATTCCATACAAACTACCTAGTACCAATACATTATATTTGGTTCTGTATTCTCTGGGTAGGAGTTGGAACCGAGGGACGGTGCTTGCGGGTGGATAGGAGGTGGAGACAAGGGGTGACTTGGAAGGGGGGAGTACCTGCACCTATTCTCTGAGAAAAAAAAAAGCCCTGGGTTGATCCAATTATATATGATACATCAGGTATACCTTAGTCCAAGTAGATTACTCAGAATAGAGCATAGGACGATCGAATTGTTTGAGATGTCATCAAGAGGGGGCAGATTTTCTGCATTTAATATGGCACTGTGATTATGTTTCAAGGTATTGGAAGCAATTAATAGAAAAACTGTCAACTGTATTGGCTAGGTCAATTCCATTTACTGCTGAGGTGTGTTTTGGGGTTGGGACTGCTGAAAGATGAGACATGGCCTAGATATATTTTTTTTTTATACAATAAAGTTTTATTTCAAAAGTAAACAAGTATACAGTAGTGAACAAGTAAACATTCAATAAAGCTTTGTATATACTTTACAGGTCATATATAACTCTAACGTAGTTTCACTTATCTTGTACTATAAAGGTTGTATTGTTGGACAACTCTTTCTAAAATATATCATCCTCCTTTTGGCCTAGATATATTAAGATTCTATTACAAGAAACATTATTTTTGGCATGGAAGCACATTGTGGTAAGATGGATACAAGTTACCTTCTGTAACTCAATGGATGAAAGCAATTAATCAAAAACTCCCCAATGAAAATATAATGTATGAGCATAGAGGGGTGTTACAAAAATATCATAAGACATGGGATGTGTGGATTCATTCCAATGTTACTTTTGATAGGAATGAAAGATAATTGACCTCATGGCAAAGAACTCTCTGAGGATTAGGGATGGGCCGAACGGACCCCTGTTTGGTTCGCACCAATAGGAGCCGAACGTCAAAAATCAAAAGTCTTATAGGCTTATATGCAAGTGCCCTTGGGGACATGTATCAATAAAAAGTTTGTGAAAGACTAAATTTTTAAATGAGCAGTGATTTTTTTTTTATTTTTAAAGTGAAAGCATAAAAATGAGAAATTCCTTCCAATATAGTGCCTGTGGGGTCCCCTTAGTCTACCTGTAAAGTGGCAGATCTGTACCATGTCTAGAATCTGCTGCAGCAATAATTGCATTTATAAAGCCAAAAGAAATGACATTTTCCCTGCAAGCCGCCTTTATTTTACGCTGGGGAGCCAGTATGTATGATGAGGCCACAATGTAGTGCACTGGGAACAAGATTAGAGATTTTTTGGATACATTCTGGGGTCACTTTGACTTTGGATAGAAGTAAAGGGTACGTAAAACTTGGTCTATGGGTGTCGGTGGCGCCTTCCCACCGTAACCCTATAGAGGTACTCTTGATGAAAGCAAGAATTGGCCTTGCTGTAAAAAATTGCAATGATATGCACCTGAAAAATTGGTCTTTGGGTGTTAATTGTGCCCATGAAACCAATACCAAATACATTCTTCCAGGTGAAATGATTGAACACACTCAAAGATTGGCAGCCTCGAAGTCCTGCAGAGATTCCACATCCCAAAAAGACTTAATCAGTGACATCAGCATCAGGGACTTCATAGCTGGTAATCCAGGACTGATTCATTTTTATAAAAGTCAAACGGTCCACAGATTCTGTGGACAGATGCGTTCTATAATCAGTAATGAAATCTCCTGCAGAACTGAATGCCCACTCTGAAAGCACGCTGGATGCAGGGTAGCCCAACAACTCAATAGCATACTGGCCAAGTTCTGGCCAGTGGTCTAATCTGATGACCCAGTAAGTCAGTGGATCGTCAGCTGGAAAGCTCTCCATCTCGGTTTTGGCCCCAAGGTAATTGTGTACCATGTGATGCCAACGCTGCTGATGGGATGTGGAAGCTGACAGCCCTGGGCTGTGAGGGCTAAAAAAAATCCGAAATGCCTCACTTAGACGGACGCCTTCTCCAACGCTCCTCTCTTGACCAACAGAAGACTCAAAACTATGTTTTCCTCGATACTGTAACCTACTGGAGTCAGGAAAAAAGTTCAATAAAATCCTCTTTAACGTGTCCTCGAGATTTTATCTTTTGCACTCTCTGTGGGGACGGGATGAGTTCTGAGACCTTCCCCTTATAACAGTGGTCAAGGAGGGTTGCCAGCCAGTAATCATCCTTTTCCTTTATGCCACGTATCCTTGGGTCCTTTCGCAGGCTTTGAACCATTAGGTTGCCCATGCGCCTCACATTTGCTGAGGCTTGAGAAGCAGACACCTCGGGGTCACTCAGGATGACAGCATCTGGATGTTCCTCCTCCCAGCCATGTACTACTCCCAAGGGTCCTGAGGTTGGAAAGCCATTTCTTACAGATTGACGCATGTCTTCCTCTTCTTCGAAGCCTATGAAAGTGCCAGAATCCTCCTCCTCATCCTCCTCCCCTCTCGCCTCCTGTGTGTTCTGTGACATAGGAATGATGGTGTCTGGATAAAGTGGGCCTTGAGAGGAAAGGAAGTCCTCCTCTTCCTCCTGCTGCTCTGCCTCCAGTGCCCTGTCCATAATGCCACGCAGAGTCTGCTCCAGCAGGAACACAACAGGGATTGTGTCACTGATGCATGCACTGTCACTGCTCACCATCCTTGTGGCCTTCTCAAATGGTGACAATACAATACATCCTTAATGCGTGGGGTAAAAAAGCCAAGGTGGCCTAAGCCTGTCGTCGCGCCGTACTGGCACAGGTATTCGTTGACGGCCCTCTGCTGCATGTATAGCCACTGCAGCATTCCCAAAGTTGAGTTCAACCTGGTGGGCATGTCACAAATCAGGCGATTTATGGGCAGGTGGAATTCCCGCTGAATTTCAGCTAACCGAGCACTGGCTGTGTATGACCGCCTGAGATGGCTACAGACTCTTCTGGAATGCTTTAGTACATCTTGCAACCCTGGGTACGTACTTAAGAAACACTGCACCACCAAATTGAAGACATGTGCCAACTTTCCCTGTCTAAGGGCGGACAGGAGGTTTGAGCCATTATCGGACACCACCAATCCTGGCTCCAGCTGTCGTGGTGTGAACCACCTCTGGGCCTGTCCCTGCAGAGCTGCAAGAATCTCTGCTCCGGTGTGCTTCCTGTCCCCTAAACACACCAGCTGAAGCACTGCATGGCACCTTTTAGCCTGACTCTGGGAATAGCCATTTGAATGCTTAGGGGGTACCTGATGTTCATAGGACAATTCTGCAGAGGAGGGCATGTAGGTGTTAGGACCTGGGCTTGAACCTGGGACCTCTGATGTGTCTGGCAGTGACTCTGCTTGCTGAGCCACCTGGAATGCTGGACAGCTCCTTGAACAGTTCCTTGGATAGTTCCTTAGACAATTCCTTGAATGATCTTGTCTTGAATCTTGTTTGCCTTGAACCTTGAACCCTTTGCTCCTCCCATGAACTTCCTGATTTAAGCCATGCCTCTGCACTTCCTGGTTGCCAGAATATTGTGCCTTCACCAGCCAATATCTTGCTCCTGTTTCTCCTGCTGCCGACTGTATCTTCGCTACCATTCGTTACCGACATCTGGCTCGTTCCTCGACTACGCTTCTGCTGAATCCCAACCTGCAACTATTTGTTACCGACTTTAGGCTTGTTTCTCGACTACGCTTCTGCTTGATCCCCAGCTGTTATATCTGCTACCAGACCCCGGCTTGCTCACCTCCTGGTGTGGCTATCCTGAGGACCGCGACCTGGCACTAACACGCAGCAAAGCCCATCTCCACCATCAGGAGCTCTGGTGAATACCGGTTAGTGCTTAGACTCCGCACCTCAGGTGAACCCGTGTCATCAGCAAGGGTGACCTGCGTGAATACCTGATCAGCTGCTATAGCTACTGGTCTCTGAGCCTGACTCCAGACCGTGACAGAATATTCTGGCCCAAAACATGGAGGCCGTTGTAGCAGCTGCTGTGGCGCCTCTCAGGGTGCAAATCGCTGAGTTGCAGACGTTTGGTGTTAACTACCAGGAAAAATTTTCTGAGTTACAAATTGAAGTGAAAGGTCTACAAGAGGAAGTCCTTGATCTGCATAAACAATTGCAGGATTTTCGTGCCCGAGATACTGCTGCCGTAGATACTAATGCACGAATGCCCCTATACCGGTGACCGACGCCATTATAGAGGGTTCCTTAATCAATGTCGTATATACTTTCAGATGCAACCCTTCTGCATTTCCTTCTGACAGGAAAAAGGTGCTGTTTATTATCAACCTCCTGACTGAGGAAGCCTTAGCCTGGGCCTCCCCTTATGTGGAGAAAGATGATGTTGTCCTGGATGATTTTGATTCTTTTGTGACTGCGATGAACCAAGTTTTCGATGATCCTAACCGCTGCGCTACTGCTGAGGCAAAATTGCACAATTTACGGCAGGGTAGACGCTCTGTTGCAGAGTACACAACTGAATTCCGACGTTGGATCTCAGATACCAATTGGAATCCAGCAGCACAAAAGAGTCAGTTCCGTCAAGGACTCTCAGAACAAGTAAAAGATGAGCTTGCCAGAGTAGAAAGTCCTGACGACCTTGAGGCTTTTATTAAATTATGTATTCGAATTGATCAGAGACTTACTGAAAGGAGAAAGGAGAGACTGGGAATCCTAGGCAGTAATGGTGGCATGCGTTTTTCTACTACTCAGTATCCTCCTAGGGGTCCAAGAGTTTTTCCTGATTCTGACACTCCTGAACCTATGCAGGTGGATGCTATTAAAAGATCTATTACTACTCAGGAGAAAGAAAGACGACGTTCAGAGAACTTATGTCTTTATTGTGGATACTCTGGACATTACGCAGTTAATTGTCCCAATAAATTTAAAAGAACAATTGCAGCAACGGATGTTACAGTATCTGAACAAATAAACTCAATTTCTCTTTTTCTTTGATTCAGGAAGCAAATAAAGTTAATTCTTTATCAACTCATTTTGTCATCCCTATAAGGCTTATTGTTGAAAGCAATGAAATACCTTGCTCTGCTATGCTGGACTCAGGGGCTGGGGGAGACTTCATGGACATCGAATTTGCCCAAAGTAATAACATTCAAATAAGAAATAAACTCGCCCCTATTGATATGGAAACTGTGGATGGCTCACCTTTGTCTTCAGGACCTGTTACCCACGAGACAATCCCGCTTAAACTCCTAATTGAGACTGACCATCAGGAGACTACCAGCTTTGAGCTGATTACATCACCCAAGTTCCCTATTATCCTGGGCATTCCTTGGTTCTCTATCCATAATCCCTCCATCAACTGGGAGACACGTTCTATATGCTTTACATCTGACCATTGCAAGAAACATTGCAAAGAACCTTATCAAATAAGCCCTCCACCAACCCAAGATTTACAAGCAGTTTTGGCAACTATCCAGTCATACGACAAGCTACCTCCACAATATCTTGAGTTTCTGGATGTTTGTGATAAAAAGAATGCAGATCAGCTGCCTCCTCATCGCTCTTATGATTGTCCCATTGAATTGCTTCCAGGGGCAGAAATACCATTCGGTCGCCTTTATTCTTTATCAGAACCTGAACTGAAAGTGCTCAGGGAGTGGATTAATGAGAATCTAGAGAAGGGTTTTATCAGACACTCAACCTCTCCTGCTGGGGCAGCCTTATTCTTCGTGGCGAAAAAGGACCCTGCGTCCGTGTATTGACTACAGAGATTTAAATAGGATCACAATTAAGAATCGCTATCCACTCCCACTGATTCCAGAAATGCTTGAGAGACTCCGCCCTGCCAAGCTCTTTACCAAATTAGATTTACGGGGGGCATACAACCTTGTCCGCATTCGTCCCGGAGATGAATGGAAAACTGCTTTCAGAACCAGATATGGACATTTTGAGTCTTTGGTCATGCCCTTTGGGCTTTGCAATGCTCCTGCAACTTTTCAACATTTTATTAATGATGCTTTTCGAGATTTGCTTGATCAGTTTGTAATAGCATATTTGGATGACATTCTCATTTTCTCTGATACTTTGGAAGAACACCGCAAGCATGTCTGTATTGTTTTTGAGAGATTAAGGCGGAATCAACTTTACATCAAACTAGAGAAATGCGAGTTTGAACAAACTCAGATCCAGTTCTTGGGATACATAATCTCTTCTGAAGGGGTAGGCATGGATCCTGATAAGATCAAAGCAGTGGTGGATTGGCCTGTCCCTAGGAATGTTAAGGAGATACAGCAATTTGTTGTATTTTCCAACTTTTACAGAAGATTTATAAGGAATTTCTCTAAGGTAATTGCTCCAATTACACTGCTGACAAAGAAAGGGATGTCCTTTTTGTGGTCACCTGAGGCACAGGCTGCCTTTAGTAAACTGAAAACTCTCTTCACTTCTGCACCAATACTGGTACATCCTGATCCAGAACTACCTTTCATCGTAGAAGTTGATGCTTCTAATTCTGCTGTGGGAGCTATCCTTTCTCAGAGAATTGGAGAAAAAATGCAGCTTATTTTTCTCGACTGATGTCTTCAGCCGAGAGGAATTATGACATTGGAAACAAGGAGCTGCTGGCAATTAAGGAAGCATTTTCTGAGTGGAGGCATCTGCTGGAAGGGGCTAAGCACCCTGTAACCGTTCTCACCGATCATAAAAATTTAGAATTTATTAGGTCTGCTAAAAGGTTGACATCTAGACAAGCACGTTGGACCCTTTTCTTCTCCAGGTTCAATTTTGTTATCTCATACCGCCCTGGGTCAAGGAATGGTAAGGCTGATGCCCTATCACTGATGTTATCTGGGCCTCTCCAGGAAAGCAACTCTGAATGTACAATCCTGCCTCAAAAGAACTTTCTAGGGGCCACGAGTTCGAAGACATTTCTTAATCTTCTCAAGGAGGGGTATGAGAATGACCCACTTCTTAATAATCCTCCTAAGGACATTAACCTCAAGTACAACAACGGTTTTTGGACTCAAGCGCATTGCCTCTATGTACCTGAATCAGTTCGGGTAGAAGCCCTCAGGTTGGTACACGACTCTAAACTTGCTGGTCATTTTGGGGTTTCTAAGACAGAAGAACTCTTATCATGTTCCTTTTGGTGGCCTGGGTACAAGAAAGATGTAAAGAGTTATGTGGCTTCATGTCTGACCTGTGCTCGCAATAAGACACCCCGATCTTCTCCTCTGGGGTTACTTCTACCACTACCTGTTCCATCAAGACCATGGGGGTCAATTTCTATGGACTTTGTGGTTGACCTTCCTCTTTCAAAAGGGATGACCACAATTCTGGTAGTCGTCGACCGTCTCACTAAGATGGCTCATTTTATTCCAGTTAAGGGGGTACCCTCCGCCGAACATACTGCTAAGGTAATAGTTAGAGAAGTTTTTAAACTTCATGGAATTCCTGATGATGTGGTGTCTGACAGAGGGGTACAGTTTACCTCAAAATTTTGGAGAAGTTTTTGCTCAGCTTTGGGTGTAACAATTAATCTGTCCTCGGCTTTTCATCCGCAGTCTAATGGTCAGACCAGAGAGGACCAATCAAACTCTGGAGCAATACCTTCGCTGTTTCGTGAGTTATCTTCGGGATGACTGGGTGGACTACCTTCCTACAGCAGAGTTTGCTTATAATAACTCTAAACATAGCTCCACTTCCCAAAGCCCATTTTTCCTAAACACTGGGTATCATCCAGTTTTTATTCCTGATTTCCCTATCTCAACTTCAATTCCTGCTGTTACCAACAGACTAAGTTCATTACATGAGATCCAGGAGAAATTGACTGATACATTGAAGGAGGCGCAGGAATATTACAAGAAGGCTGCTGACAGACATCGTAGGTCTATTCCCACTTTTCACGTAGGTGAGAAAGTTTGGTTATCTACCAAAAATTTAAAAGTTCAAGTTCCATGTGCTAAGTTGGGTTAAAAGTTTATGGGACCTTTGGAGATTTCTGCTCAAATCGCACCGGTCACTTTTCGCCTTAAACTTCCTGACAATATGAAGATTCACCCTGTGTTTCATATTATCGCTACTCAAACCATTTCATGAAAATACTTTTTTCTGGAAGAATTAATCCTCCTCCACCTGTTGAGGTACAGGGTGAAGAAGAATTTGTGGTGGGAAAAATTCTTGACTCCAGGATCTCTAGGAACAAATTGCAATATTTGGTTCAATGGGAAGGATATGGGCCAGAAGAAAATTCTTGGGAGCCTGAAAATAATGTTCATGCCCCTAGATTAACAAGGGAATTCCACCAGAGGTTTCCTCAGAAACCTGGCCCTAAGATGTCCAGAGGACATCCTGGGAGGAGGGGAGTACTGTTAGGACCTGGGCTTGAACCTGGGACCTCTGGTGTGTCTGGCAGTGACTCTGCTTGCTGAGCCACCTGGAATGCTGGACAGCTCCTTGAACAGTTCCTTGGATAGTTCCTTAGACAATTCCTTGAATGATCTTGTCTTGAATCTTGTTTGCCTTGAACCTTGAACCCTTTGCTCCTCCCATGAACTTCCTGATTTAAGCCATGCCTCTGCACTTCCTGGTTGCCAGAATATTGTGCCTTCACCAGCCAATATCTTGCTCCTGTTTCTCCTGCTGCCGACTGTATCTTCGCTACCATTTGTTACCGACATCTGGCTCGTTCCTCGACTACGCTTCTGCTGAATCCCAACCTGCAACTATTTGTTACCGACTTTAGGCTTGTTTTTCGACTACGCTTCTGCTTTATTCCCAGCTGTTATATCTGCTACCAGACCCCGGCTTGCTCACCTCCTGGTGGGGCTATCCTGAGGACCGCGACCTGGCACTAACACGCAGCAAAGCCCATCTCCACCATCAGGAGCTCTGGTGAATACCGGTTAGTGCTTAGAGTCCGCACCTCAGGTGAACCCGTGTCATCAGCAAGGGTGACCTGCGTGAATACCTGATCAGCTGCTATAGCTACTGGTCTCTGAGCCTGACTCCAGACCGTGACAGTGTGTAGAAAGATGATGTTGTCCTGGATGATTTTGATTCTTTTGTGACTGCGATGAACCAAGTTTTCGATGATCCTAACCGCTGCGCTACTGCTGAGGCAAAATTGCACAATTTACGGCAGGGTAGACGCTCTGTTGCAGAGTACACAACTGAATTCCGACGTTGGATCTCAGATACCAATTGGAATCCAGCAGCACAAAAGAGTCAGTTCCGTCAAGGACTCTCAGAACAAGTAAAAGATGAGCTTGCCAGAGTAGAAAGTCCTGACGACCTTGAGGCTTTTATTAAATTATGTATTCGAATTGATCAGAGACTTACTGAAAGGAGAAAGGAGAGACTGGGAATCCTAGGCAGTAATGGTGGCATGCGTTTTTCTACTACTCAGTATCCTCCTAAGGGTCCAAGAGTTTTTCCTGATTCTAACACTCCTGAACCTATGCAGGTGGATGCTATTAAAAGATCTATTACTACTCAGGAGAAAGAAAGACGACGTTCAGAGAACTTATGTCTTTATTGTGGAGACTCTGGACATTACGCAGTTAATTGTCCCAATAAATTTAAAAGAACAATTGCAGCAACGGATGTTACAGTATCTGAACAAATAAACTTGATTTCTCAGTCCGTCTCTCCTTTGATTCAGGAAGCAAATAAAGTTATTTCTTTGTCAAATCATTTTGTCATCCCTATAAGGCTTATTGTTGAAAGCAATGAAATACCTTGCTCTGCTCTGCTATGCTGGACTCAGGGGCTGGGGGAAACTTCATGGACATCGAATTTGCCCAAAGTAATAACATTCAAATAAGAAATAAACTCGCCCCTATTGATATGGAAACTGTGGATGGCTCACCTTTGTCTTCAGGACCTGTTACTCACGAGACAATCCTGCTTAAACTCCTAATTGAGAATGACCATCAGGAGACTACCAGCTTTGAGCTGATTACATCACCTAAGTTCCCTATTATCCTGGGCATTCCTTGGTTCTCTATCCATAATCCCTCCATCAACTGGGAAACACGTTCTTTAAGCTTTCCATCTGACCATTGCAAAAAACATTGCAAAGAATCTTATCAAATAAGCCCTCCACCAACCCAAGATTTACAAGCAGTTTTGGCAACTATCCAGTCATACGACAAGCTACCTCCACAATATCTTGAGTTTCGGGATGTTTGTGATAAAAAGAACGCAGATCATCTGCCTCCTCATCGCTCTTATGATTGTCCCATTGAATTGCTTCCAGGGGCAGAAATACCATTCGGTCGCCTTTATTCTTTATCAGAACCTGAACTGAAAGTGCTCAGGGAGTGGATTAATGAGAATCTAGAGAAGGGTTTTATCAGACACTCAACCTCTCCTGCTGGGGCAGCCTTATTCTTCGTGGCGAAAAAGGACTCCACCCTGCGTCCGTGTATTGACTACAGAGATTTAAATAGGATCACAATTAAGAATCGCTATCCACTCCCACTGATTCCAGAAATGCTTGAGAGACTCCGCTCCGCCAAGCTCTTTACCAAATTAGATTTACGGGGGGCATACAACCTTGTCCGCATTCGTCCCGGAGATGAATGGAAAACTGCTTTCAGAACCAGATATGGACATTTTGAGTCTTTGGTCATGCCCTTTGGGCTTTGCAATGCTCCTGCAACTTTTCAACACTTTATTAATGATGCCTTTCGAGATTTGCTTGATCAGTTTGTAATAGCATATTTGGATGACATTCTCATTTTCTCTGATACCTTGGAAGAACACCGCAAGCATGTCTGTATTGTTTTTGAGAGATTAAGGCGGAATCAACTTTACATCAAACTAGAGAAATGCGAGTTTGAACAAACTCAGATCCAGTTCTTGGAATACATAATCTCTTCTGAAGGGGTAAGCATGGATCCTGATAAGATCAAAGCAGTGGTGGATTGGCCTGTCCCTAGGAATGTTAAGGAGATACAGCGATTTGTTGGATTTTCCAACTTTTACAGAAGATTTATAAGGAATTTCTCTAAGGTAATTGCTCCAATTACACAGCTGACAAAGAAAGGGATGCCCTTTTTGTGGTCACCTGAGGCACAGGCTGCCTTTAGTAAACTGAAAACTCTCTTCACTTCTGCACCAATACTGGTACATCCAGATCCAGAACTACCTTTCATCGTAGAAGTTGATGCTTCTAATTCTGCTGTGGGAGCTATCCTTTCTCAGAGAATTGGAGAAAAAATGCAGCTTCATCCTTGTGCTTATTTCTCTCGACTGATGTCTTCAGCCGAGAAGAATTATGACATTGGAAACAAGGAGCTGCTGGCAATTAAGGAAGCATTTTCTGAGTGGAGGCATCTGCTGGAAGGGGCTAAGCACCCTGTAACCGTTCTCACCGATCATAAAAATTTAGAATTTATTAGGTCTGCTAAAAGGTTGACATCTAGACAAGCACGTTGGACCCTTTTCTTCTCCAGGTTCAATTTTGTTATCTCATACCGCCCTGGGTCAAGGAATGGTAAGGCTGATGCCCTATCACGGATGTTGTCTGGGCCTCTCCAGGAAAGCAACTCTGAATGTACAATCCTGCCTCAAAAGAACTTTCTAGGGGCCACGAGTTCGAAGACATTTCTTAATCTTCTCAAGGAGGGGTATGAGAATGACCCACTTCTTAATAATCCTCCTAAGGACATTAACCTCAAGTACAACAACGGTTTTTGGACTCAAGCGCATTGCCTCTATGTACCTGAATCAGTTCGGGTAGAAGCCCTCAGGTTGGTACACGACTCTAAACTTGCTGGTCATTTTGGGGTTTCTAAGACAGAAGAAATCTTATCACATTCCTTTTGGTGGCCTGGGTACAAGAAAGATGTAAAGAGTTATGTGGCTTCATGTCTAACCTGGGCTCGCAATAAGACACCCCGATCTTCTCCTCTGGGGTTACTTCTACCACTGCCTGTTCCATCAAGACCATGGGGGTCAATTTCTGTGGACTTTGTGGTTGACCTTCCTCTTTCAAAAGGGATGACCACCATTCTGGTAGTCGTTGACCGTCTCACTAAGATGGCTCATTTTATTCCAGTTAAGGGGGTACCCTCCGCCGAACATACTGCTGAGGTAATGGTTAGAGAAGTTTTTAAACTTCATGGAATTCCTGATGATGTGGTGTCTGACAGAGGGGTACAGTTTACCTCAAAATTTTGGAGAAGTTTTTGCTCTTTGGGTGTAACAATTAATCTGTCCTCGGCTTTTCATCCGCAGTCCAATGGTCAGACCGAGAGGACCAATCAAACTCTGGAGCAATACCTTCGCTATTTCGTGAGTTATCTTCAGGATGACTGGGTGGACTACCTTCCTACGGCAGAGTTTGCTTATAATAACTCTAAACATAGCTCCACTTCCCAAAGCCCATTTTTCCTAAACACTGGGTATCATCCAGTTTTTATTCCTGATCTCCCTATCTCAACTTCAATTCCTGCTGTTACCAACAGACTAACTTCATTACATGAGATCCAGGAGAAATTGACTGATACATTAAAGGAGGCGCAGGAACATTACAAGAAGGCCGCTGACAGACATCGTAGGTCTATTCCCACTTTTCACGTAGGTGAGAAAGTTTGGTTATCTACCAAAAATTTAAAAGTTCAAGTTCCATGTGCTAAGTTGGGTCAAAAGTTTATGGGACCTTTTGAGATTTCTGCTCAAATCAACCCGGTCACTTTTCGCCTAAAACTTCCTGACAATATGAAGATTCACCCTGTGTTTCATATATTGCTACTTAAACTGTTTCATGAAAATACTTTTTCTGGAAGAATTCATCCTCCTCCTCCACCTGTTGAGGTACAGGGTGAAGAAGAATTTGTGATGGGAAAGATTCTTGACTCCAGGATCTCTAGGAACAAATTGCAATATTTGGTTCAATGGGAAGGATATGGGCCAGAAGAAAATTCTTGGGAGCCTGAAAATAATGTTCATGCCCCTAGATTAACAAGGGAATTCCACCAGAGGTTTCCTCAGAAACCTGGCCCTAAGATGTCCAGAGGACATCCTAGGAGGAGGGGAGTACTATTAGGACCTGGGCTTGAACCTGGGACCTCTGGTGTGTCTGGCAGTGACTCTGCTTGCTGAGCCACCTGGAATGCTGGACAGCTCCTTGGACAGTTCCTTGGATAGTTCCTTAGACAATTCCTTGAATGATCTTGTCTTGAATCTTGTTTGCCTTGAACCTTGAACCCTTTGCTCCTCCCATGAACTTCCTGATTTAAGCCATGCCTCTGCACTTCCTGGTTGCCAGAATATTGTGCCTTCACCAGCCAATATCTTGCTCCTTTTTTTCTCCTGCTGCTGACTGTATCTTCGCTACCATTCGTTACCGACATCTGGCTCGTTCCTCGACTACGCTTCTGCTGAATCCCAACCTGCAACTATTTGTTACCGACTTTAGGCTTGTTTCTCGACTACGCTTCTGCTTGATCCCCAGCTGCTATATCTGCTACCGGACCCCGGCTTGCTCACCTCCTGGTGGGGCTATCCTGAGGACCGCGACCTGGCACTAACACGCAGCAAAGCCCATCTCCACCATCAGGAGCTCTGGTGAATACCGGTTAGTGCTTAGACTCCACACCTCAGGTGAACCCGTGTCATCAGCCAGGGTGACCTGCGTGAATACCTGATCAGCTGCTATAGCTACTGGCCTCTGAGCCTGACTCCAGACCGTGACACAGGATGGGCCCGGTGCTCGATGCGAACCCACGTTCGCATCGAGCACCGGGCGTTCGCTCGCTCGGCGAGCCCAGAACTATTTTGGCCGCTCGCATCACGTTCGTGTGATGCGAGCGGCCCCCGCAATGCATTGCGGCCGGCGCGGCCGACGCAGTGCATTGCTGGCTGATGATTGGCCAAGCATGCACTGTGACCCCGCATGCTTGGCCAATCACAGCCCCGGAAACTCGAAGAGCCATAATTGGCTACAGGCAGGACGCCTGTAGCCAATTACAGCTCAGGGGCTGTAGTACACGCCCCCCCCCCTATAAAACGCCGCCACGCCGTCTGCGCCGGTCACATGCTGTTCCGGCGCAGATTGAGCAGGCTGTTTCTGTGACACTCTGCTGCATTTAGATAGATAGAGAGATTCACTTGCAGAGATTGAGTTAGATAGATTCAGTTACAAAGATTGATTGACAAAGAGGGGCTTGTAGTGTGCTCGTGGCAGGCAGGCAGAGCTCCTATATTTTGTTACCAGAAGCACCTATAGGACTTGTAGTGTGTTCGTGGCAGGCAGGCAGAGCTCCTATATTTTGTTACCAGAAGCACCTATAGGACTTGTAGTGTGTTCGTGGCAGGCAGGCAGAGCTCCTATATTTTGTTACCAGAAGCACCTATAGGACTTGTAGTGTGTTCGTGGCAGGCAGGCAGAGCTCCTATATTTTGTTACCAGAAGCACCTATAGGACTTGTAGTGTGTTAGTGGCAGGCAGGCAGGCAGAGCTCCTATATTTTGTTACCAGAAGCACCTATAGGACTTGTAGTGTGTTAGTGGCAGGCAGGCAGAGCTCCTATATTTTGTTACCAGAAGCACCTATATTTTGTTCCCAGAAGCACCTATAGGACTTAGTGTGTGTTAGTAGTGGCAGGCAGGCAGAGCTCCTATATTTTGTTCCCAGAAGCACCTATAGGACTTGAAGTGTGTTAGTCACACACACAGAGCTATATTTTGTTCCCAGAAGCACCTATAGGACAGTGTGAGCTATATTTTCTTCCCAGAAGCACCTATAGGACTTGAAGTGTGTTAGTAGTCCCATCACACACACAGAGCTATATTTTGTTCCCAGAAGCACCATAGGACTTGAAGTGTGTTAGTCCCATTACACACAGAGAGCTATATTTTCTTCCCAGAAGCACCTATAGGACTTGAAGTGTGTTAGTCCCATCACACACACAGAGCTATATTTTGTTCCCAGAAGCACCTATAGGACTTGAAGTGTGTTAGTCCCATTACACACACAGAGCTATATTTTGTTCCCAGAAGCACCTATAGGACTTGAAGTGTGTTAGTCCCATAACACACACAGAGCTATATTTTGTTCCCAGAAGCACCTATAGGACTTTGAAGTGTGTTAGTCCCAGAACACACACAGAGCTATATTTTGTTCCCAGAAGCACCTATAGGACTTGAAGTGTGTTAGTCCCATCACACACAGAGCTATTTTTCTTCCCAGAAGCACCTATAGGACTTGAAGTGTGTTAGTCCCATCACACACACAGAGCTATATTTTGTTCCCAGAAGCACCTATAGGACTTGAAGTGTGTTAGTCCCATCACACACACAGAGCTATATTTTGTTCCCCCACACAGAGCTATATTTTGTTCCCAGAAGCACCTATAGGAATTGAAGTGTGTTAGTCCCATTTCACAGACAGAGCTATATTTTGTTCCCATAAGCACCTATAGGACTTGAAGTGTGTTAGTCCCATACACACACAGAGCTATATTTTCTTCCCAGAAGCACCTATAGGACTTGAAGTGTGTTAGTCCCATTACACACACAGAGCTATATTTTCTTCCCAGAAGCACCCTATAGGACTTGAAGTGTGTTAGTCCCATCACACACACAGAGCTATATTTTCTTCCCAGAAGCACCTATAGGACTTGAAGTGTGTTAGTCCCATCACACACACAGAGCTATATTTTGTTCCCAGAAGCACCTATAGGACTTGAAGTGTGTTAGTCCCATACACACACACAGAGCTATATTTTGTTCCCAGAAGCACCTATAGGACCTATATTTTGTTCCCAGAAGCACCTATGACTTGAAGTGTGTTAGTCCCATCACACACACAGAGCTATATTTTGTTCCCAGAAGCACCTATAGGACTTGAAGTGTGTTAGTCCCATCACACACACAGAGCTCCTATATTTTGTCCCAGAAGCACCTATAGGACTTGAAGTGTGTTAGTCCCATTACACACACAGAGCTATATTTTGTTCCCAGAAGCACCTATAGGACTTGAAGTGTGTTAGTCCCATCACACACACACAGAGCTATATTTTGTTCCCAGAAGCACCTATAGGACTTGAAGTGTGTTAGTCCCATCACACACACAGAGCTATATTTTGTTCCCAGAAGCACCTATAGGACTTGAAGTGTGTTAGTCCCATTACACACACAGAGAGCTATATTTTGTTCCAGAAGCACCTATAGGACTTGAAGTGTGTTAGTCCCATCACACACACACAGAGCTATATTTTGTTCCCAGAAGCACCTATAGGACTTGAAGTGTGTTAGTCCCATCACACACACAGAGCTATATTTTGTTCCCAGAAGCACCTATAGGACTTGAAGTGTGTTATTCACATAACACACACACAGAGCTATATTTTGTTCCCAGAAGCACCTATAGGACTTGAAGTGTGTTAGTCCCATCACACACACAGAGCTATATTTTGTTCCCAGAAGCACCTATAGGACTTGAAGTGTGTTAGTCCCATCACACACACAGAGCTATATTTTGTTCCCAGAAGCACCTATAGGACTTGAAGTGTGTTAGTCCCCATCACACACACAGAGCTATATTTTGTTCCCAGAAGCACCTATAGGACTTGAAGTGTGTTAGTCCCAGAAGCACCTATCACACACACAGAGCTATATTTTGTTCCCAGAAGCACCTATAGACTTGAAGTGTGTTAGTCCCATTACACACACACAGAGCTATATTTTCTTCCCAGAAGCAGCACCTATAGGACTTGAAGTGTGTTAGTCCCATCACACACACAGAGCTATATTTTGTTCCCAGAAGCACCTATAGGACTTGAAGTGTGTTAGTCCCATCACACACACAGAGCTATATTTTTTCCCAGAAGCACCTATAGGACTTGAAGTGTGTTAGTCCCATCACACACACAGAGCTATATTTTGTTCCCAGAAGCACCTATAGGACTTGAAGTGTGTTAGTCCCATCACACACAGAGCTATATTTTGTTCCCAGAAGCACCTATAGGACTTGAAGTGTGTTAGTCCCATCACACACACAGAGCTATATTTTGTTCCCAGAAGCACCTATAGGACTTGAAGTGTGTTAGTCCCATCACACACACAGAGCTATATTTTGTTCCCAGAAGCACCTATAGGACTTGAAGTGTGTTAGTCCCATCACACACACAGAGCTATATTTTGTTCCCAGAAGCACCTATAGGACTTGAAGTGTGTTAGTCCCATCACACACACAGAGCTATATTTTGTTCCCAGAAGCACCTATAGGACTTGAAGTGTGTTAGTCCCATCACACACACAGAGCTATATTTTGTTCCCAGAAGCACCTATAGGACTTGAAGTGTGTTAGTCCCATCACACACACAGAGCTATATTTTGTTCCCAGAAGCACCTATAGGACTTGAAGTGTGTTAGTCCCACACACACACAGAGCTATATTTTGTTCCCAGAAGCACCTATAGGACTTGAAGTGTGTTAGTCCCATCACACACACAGAGCTATATTTTGTTCCCAGAAGCACCTATAGGACTTGAAGTGTGTTTGTCCCATCACACACACAGAGCTATATTTTGTTCCCAGAAGCACCTATAGGACTTGAAGTGTGTTAGTCCCATCACACACACAGAGCTATATTTTGTTCCCAGAAGCACCTATAGGACTTGAAGTGTGTTAGTCCCATCACACACACAGAGCTATATTTTGTTCCCAGAAGCACCTATAGGACTTGAAGTGTGTTAGTCCCATCACACACACAGAGCTATATTTTGTTCCCAGAAGCACCTATAGGACTTGAAGTGTGTTAGTCCCATCACACACACAGAGCTATATTTTGTTCCCAGAAGCACCTATAGGACTTGAAGTGTGTTAGTCCCATCACACACACAGAGCTATATTTTGTTCCCAGAAGCACCTATAGGACTTGAAGTGTGTTAGTCCCATCACACACACAGAGCTATATTTTGTTCCCAGAAGCACCTATAGGACTTGAAGTGTGTTAGTCCCATCACACACACAGAGCTATATTTTGTTCCCAGAAGCACCTATAGGACTTGAAGTGTGTTAGTCCCATCACACACACAGAGCTATATTTTCTTCAGAAGCACCTATAGGAGTTGAAGTGTGTTAGTCCCATCACACAGAGAGCGATATTTTGTTCCCAGAAGCACCTATAGGACTTGAAGTGTGTTAGTCCCATCACACACAGAGCTATATTTTCTTCCCAGAAGCACCTATAGGACTTGAAGTGTGTTAGTCCCATCACACACACAGAGCTATATTTTCTTCCCAGAAGCACCTATAGGACTTGAAGTGTGTTAGTCCCATCACACACACAGAGCTATATATTTTGTTCCCAGAAGCACCTATAGGACTTGAAGTGTGTTAGTCCCATCACACAGACACAGAGCTATATTTTTGTTCCCAGAAGCACCTATAGGACTTGAAGTGTGTTAGTCCCATCACACACACAGAGCTATATTTTCTTCCCAGAAGCACCTATAGGACTTGAAGTGTGTTAGTCCCATCACACACACAGAGCTATATTTTCTTCCCAGAAGCACCTATAGGACTTGAAGTGTGTTAGTCCCATCACACAGAGCTATATTTTCTTCCCAGAAGCACCTATAGGACTTTGAAGTGTGTTAGTCCCATCACACACACAGCTCCTATATTTTCTTCCCAGAAGCACCTATAGGACTTGAAGTGTTAGTCCCATTACACACACAGAGCTATATTTTCTTCCCAGAAGCACCTATAGGACTTGAAGTGTGTTAGTCCCATCACACACACAGAGCTATATTTTGTTCCCAGAAGCACCTATAGGACTTGAAGTGTGTTAGTCCCACACACACACAGAGCTATATTTTCTTCCCAGAAGCACCTATAGGACTTGAAGTGTGTTAGTCCCATCACACACACAGAGCTATAATTTTTTCCCAGAAGCACCTATAGGACTTGAAGTGTGTTAGTCCCATTATACACACAGAGCTATATTTTCTTCCCAGAAGCACCTATAGGACTTCTAGTGTGTTAGTCCCATCACACACACAGAGCTATATTTTTTTCCCAGAAGCACCTATAGGACTTGAAGTGTGTTAGTCCCATCACATCACACAGAGCTCCTATATTTTCTTTCCCAGAAGCACCTATAGGACTTGAAGTGTGTTAGTCCCATCACACACACACAGAGCTATATTTTTTCCCAGAAGCACCTATAGGACTTTCTAGTGTGTTAGTGGCATCACACAGAGCTATATTTTCTTCCCAGAAGCACCTATAGGACTTCTAGTGTGTTAGTGGCATCACACAGAGCTATATTTTCTTTCCAGAAGCACCTATAGGACTTTTGTGTTAGTCATCACACAGAGCTCCTCTATAAGCACCCTATAGGACTTCTAGTGTGTTAGTGGACTTCACACACAGAGTTTGTTAGCACCCACAGGACTTCTAGTGTGTCACACAGAGCTCCTATATTTTCTTTGCAGAAGCACCCATAGGACTTCTAGTGTGTTAGTGGCATCACACAGAGCTCCTCTATTTTCTTTGCAGAAGCACCCACAGGACTTCTAGTGTGTTAGTGGCATCACACAGAGCTCCTCTATTTTTTTGCAGAAGCACCTATAGGACTTCTAGTGTGTTAGTGGCATCACACAGAGCTCCTCTATTTTCTTTGCAGAAGCACCCACAGGACTTCTAGTGTGTTAGTGGCATCACACAGAGCTCCTCTATTTTTTCTTTGCAGAAGCACCCATAGGACTTTAGTGGCATCACACACAGAGCTCCTATATTTTGTTAGTAGGACACACAGAGCTCCTATATTTTCTTTGCAGAAGCACCCACACAGGACTTCTAGTGTGTTAGTGGCATCACACAGAGCTCCTCTATTTTCTTTGCAGAAGCACCCACAGGACTTCTAGTGTTGTTAGTGGCATCACACAGAGCTCCTCTATTTTCTTTGCAGAAGCACCCAAAGGACTTCTAGTGTGTTAGTGGCATCACACAGAGCTCCTATTTTCTTTGCAGAAGCACCCACAGGACTTCTAGTGTGTTAGTGGCATCACACAGAGCTCCTATTTTTCTTTGCAGAAGCACCCACAGGACTTCTAGTGTGTTAGTGGCATCACACAGAGCTCCTCTTTTTCTTTTCAGAAGCACCCACAGGACTTCTAGTGTGTTAGTGGCATCACACAGAGCTCCTCTATTTTCTTTGCAGAAGCACCCATAGGACTTCTAGTGTGTTAGTGGCATCACACAGAGCTCCTATATTTTCTTCTCAGCAGCACCCACAGGACTACCGACTACAATGGCTGGAAGACCGCCAAGGGGAGGCAGAGCGAGCAGAGCCAAGAACACAGGGCAGGCAGGCTCTGTTTCTAGTGGACGTGGCCGTGGACGTGGACGTGGTCGTGCATCGTCATCAGCACGTGGCCATGGGACACGCGCGTCTTTGTTTTCGGCAGCTGGACATGTGGAGCCGCATCATGCTGAAGGCTTGGTAGAATGGATGACCAAGCCCTCCTCATCCTCCTCATCCTCTCTCACCCCCAGGCTCAGGGTACTGACAGAGCATCATCAGCCACCCCTTCCCTAGACCCACCATGTCCTCCTGAGGAGTCCCCCGAACTCTTTGAGCACAGTGTTGGGTACATGCTCCAGGAGGATGCCCAACGATTCGAAGGCTCGGATGACGATACCCAGCTTGAGGAATCTGGCAGTACAGTTCCACCAGCTGCAGCTTACTGCCAGGTTTGCTCTAGTGGTGAAGAGGGAGGGGATGATGAGGTCACTGACTCCACGTGGGTGCCTCAAGGGAGAGAGGATGAGGAGGAGGAGGAGGAGGAGGAGGATGCGGCGTCACATGTCCAACGAGGCAGGATGCCCCCTGGAGGCCAGGTAGAGGCCAGCACAGCAACTGTACAACACCGCAGAGCTCCGCCTGTGCAGGGCGCTGCCTCTGCACGTTATCAGAAAAGTTCTTTGGTGTGGGCCTTTTTTGAGACGAGTGCAGCAGATCGCACCACTGCTATTTGCAATATTTGTCTCAAGCGTATCTCGCGTGGCCAAAACATCAGCCGCTTGGGCACGACAAGCATGACCAGACATATGGCGACCTGCCATGCAGCTCGTTGGCAGGCACACATAAAAGACCCACACCAAAGAACTAAGCGGACCTCTCCTTGCTCCTCCTCAGCTGGGATCTCCATCCCCACTACACCTTCAGTCCTCTCTGAAAGCTGCTCTGAGAGGACTGAAGGTGTAGAATTCGGTGTGTCACAACCAAGTACTTGCAGTACACCGACGTCCGAATGCAGCAGGCAAATTTCCCTGCCCCAGCTGCTGGACCGTAGAAAGAAGTACACTCCCAGCCATCCACATGCCCAGCGGTTGAATGCTAGCCTTGCTAAATTGCTAGCACTTCAACTGCTGCCTTTTCAGTTGGTAGACTCGGCCCCCTTCCGTGAGTTTGTTCAATGTGCGGTTCCTCAGTGGCAGGTTCCCAAACGCCACTTTTTCTCGCGGAAGGCGATTCCGTCTCTCTACCGGCATGTGGAGGGCAATGTCCATGCCTCGCTGGACAGGGCGGTCAGCGGTAAGGTGCATATTACCGCTGACTCATGGTCCAGCAGGCATGGACAGGGACGGTACCTTTCTTTCACGGCCCATTGGGTCACTCTATTGGCAGCTGGGAGGGAGGCAGGACAAGGTGCAGTAGTGTTGGAGGTTGTTCCGCCACCACGCCTCCAAAACGCGACTACTGCTACTGGTTGTGACACACCTCTCTCCTCCACCCCCTCCTCTTCTTCTTCCTCCAGTGCTCTGTCCTTGGAACCAGCGGTGCTCCGTAGGCGTACAAGGGGCTACGCAAGTACGCAGGCAAAAAGATGCCATGCCGTGCTTGCGCTGGTGTGTTTGGGGGACAGGAGCCACACTGGGCCAGAGGTTCTGGCAGCTCTGCAGGGGCAGGCCGAGAGGTGGTTGACGCCACGTCAGCTTAAGCCAGGAATGGTCGTTTCTGACAATGGCACCAACCTCCTCTCCGCCCTGCGACAGGGGCAGCTCACCCATGTGCCCTGCATGGCTCACGTCCTCAACCTGGTGGTGCAGCGGTTCTTGGGCAGGTTCCCAGGCTTACAGGATGTCCTGAGGCAGGCCAGGAAAGTCTGTGTGCATTTCCGCCGATCTTATAATGCCAGTGCTCGGCTGACTGAGCTGCAAAAGGAGCTGAACCTGCCCAAGAACCGCCTAATATCTGACATGCCCACCAGGTGGAACTCAACGTTGGCCATGCTGCAGCGACTGCACACGCAGCAGAGGGCCATCAATGAGTACCTTTGCGACTACGGCACCAGGACAGGGTCAGGGGAGCTTGGTTTTTTTTCCCCACGTCAGTGGAGCATGATCAGGGATGCATGCACTGTCCTCTCACCATTTGAGGAGGCCACGAGGATGGTGAGCAGTGACAGTGCATGCATCAGTGACACTGTCCCTCTTGTCCACCTGTTGGAGCATACGCTGCGTGGGATAATGGACAGGGCACTTGAGGCAGAACAGAGGCAGGAAGAGGAGGACTTCCTTGCCTCTCAAGGCCCCCTTTATCCGGACAGTGTTCCTTCTGTCCCACCCATCACACAGGAAGAGGATGAGGAGGAGGAGGAGGAGGAGGAGGATTGTGTGTGAGCATGGAGGTGGAGCCTGGCACTCAGCATCAGCAGCAGCAGTCTTTTAGGGATGATGTACAGTCCCAACAAGCCAGTGGACTTGTACGTGGCTGGGAGGAGGTGGCTGGCGATCATGTCATCCTCAGTGACCCAGAAGACTCCGGACCGAATGCCTCAGCTAACCTACGCTGCATGGCCTCCCTGATCCTGCAAAGCCTGCGGAAGGATCCTCGTGTTCTTCGGATCAAGGAGAGGGACCATTACTGGCTGGCCACTCTCCTTGATCCGCGGTACAAGGGTAAGGTTGCGGACCTTATCTTGCCGTCGCAGAGGGAGCAGAGGATGAGACATCTCAGGGAGGCCTTGCAGAAAGGTCTGTGCAACGCGTTCCCAGAAACTGGGAGGCTACAAACTCCTGGTCCTGGGCGACGAGTTGCTGAGGCTTCGGTCAGTGGCAGAAGGAGCGGTGGGGAAGGTGGACGTCTGACCGATGCGTTCAGACATTTTTTTTTTTTAGTCCGCAGCCCCAAGGTATGATCGGTTCCAGCAACCATCGCCAGCGTCTGATATACATGGTGCAGGAATACCTTGGGGCAAGGTCAGACTTGGACACCTTTCCCACCGAAAATCCTCTGGCTTACTGGGTCCTGAGGATGGATCACTGGCCAGAGCTTGCACAGTATGCAATTGAGCTACTGGCCTGTCCTGCCTCCAGCGTTCTTTCCGAACGCACATTCAGTGCTGCTGGAGGATTTGTGACTGATCATAGGGTGCGCCTGTCCACCGCCTCGGTTGATCGACTGACATTCATCAAAATGAATCAGTCTTGGATCACCACCAGCTACCAGGCACCTGAGGCGGATATAACCGAATAATTTTTAATGTCACATCCCTTCAAGACTGCCTATGCTGATGCTGAGTGACTGTCCTCTTATGTTCACTGACTATCCTCTTCCTCCTCCTCAATGATCCATGCCACCAGCACCAGTGCCTAAGGCACAATTTTTCAGCCCCTGTTTAACAGGGGCGTGTACTTACAATTTTTAAAAAAAATGCTTCGCAACACGTGTGACTGCTGTGCTCCAAGTACAGTCTCTGTGAGGGCCGTGTTTGTGTGTTGTGGCACCAGCACCAGTGCCTAAGGCACAATTTTTCAGCCCCTGTTTAACAGGGGGCGTGTACTTACAATTTTTTTAAAAAAATGCTTCGCAACACGTGTGACTGCTGCAAGTACAGTCTCTGTGACGTGTTGCAGTGTTGTGGCACCAGCACCAGTGCCTAAGGCACAATTTTTCAGCCCCTGTTTAACAGTCTCCTTGTGAGGGCCGTGTTGCAGTTGTTGTGGCACCAGCACCAGTGCCTAAGGCACAATTTTTCAGCCCCTGTTTAACAGGGGCGTGTACTTACAATTTTTTTAAAAAAATGCTTCGCAACACGTGTGACTGCTGTGCTCCAAGTACAGTCTCTGTGAGGGGTTGCAGTGTTGTGGCACCAGCACCAGTGCCTAAGGCACAATTTTTCAGCCCGTTTAACAGGGGCGTGTACTTACAATTTTTTTTAAAAAAAAATGCTTCGCAACACTGTGTGACTGCTGTGCTCCAAGTACAGTATCTGTGAGGGCCGGGTTGCAGTGTTGTGGCACCAGCACCAGTGCCTAAGGCACAATTTTTCAGCCCCTGTTTAACAGGGGCGTGTACTTTTTTTAAAAAAAAAAAAATGCTTCGCAACACGTGTGACTGCTGTGCTCCAAGTACAGTCTCTGTGAGGGGTTGCAGTGTTGTGGCACCAGCACCAGTGCCTAAGGCACAATTTTTCAGCCCCTGTTTAACAGGGGCGGGTAATTACAAATCTTGATCTAATAGTTCACAGCAGGGCCCATTCCTGCGCCCACCAAGAGTAACTATGAGGGCCTGCAGTCTTGTGGCAACACCGTCCACCACCACCGCCAAAGGCCCAATTTTTCTGCCCTGTTCATCAGGTGCTTGCAATTACAAATCTTGATCTAATAACTCACAGCAGGGCCCATTCCTGCGCCCACCAAGAGTAACTATGAGGGCCTACAGTCTTGTGGCAACACCGTCCACCACCACCGCCAAACCAACCACCGCCAAAGGCCCAATTTTTCTGCCCTGTTCATCAGGTGCTTGCAATTACAAATCTTGATCTAATAACTCACAGCAGGGCCCATTCCTGCGCCCACCAAGAGTAACTGTGAGAGCTTACAGTCTTGTGGCAAAACCACCACCACCACCACCACCACCCCCAATTTTTCTGCCCTGTTCAACAGGTGCATGCAATTACAAATCTTGATCTATTAACTCACAGCAGGGCCCATTCCTGTGCCCACCAGTCTTGTGGCTACACCAACATCTAATAGGGCAAATTTCTGCAGAGTATATACGCCAGGCCCCTACTTTCAAACATCCAACTTACAAACGACTCCTACTTGCAAATGGAAAGAGAAAACAGGAAGTGAGAGGAAATCTACCCCTAGGAAGGGAAATTCTATCCTGTTAGATTTAATTTGGGAAAAAGGTATCTCCTCTCTACTGATACTTTATCACCAATCCTTGTTTCAATTAAAACCCCACTTTTCCAAAAACATTTGTCATTGGGACGGAAAGTGAGGTGACATGTTCTGAACAGATGTGCAAAGACAGCAAATGTTACAGGGGTGATAACCCCTCCCTATGTTCTCCAAAAAGCTTAAAAATAGATTTTTTTGGGATGGAGCTACACTTCATAATGTACCTGTTCAGATTCTACTTAAGATCAAACCTAAAGCCGCAAGTGGTTTTAAATGGCTTCTTTTTTTCCTTTACAAATGTCATTTTGTGCAAGGACAGTTCTAAACACGGGAAACACATGCCACTTCACAGGCATACTTTAGACACCCCCCAGGTACCATATTTAAAGGAAAATTTCACTTTTTTTTTTTCACTTTATGCATCATTAAAATGACTGCTCCCGAAAAAACGTTAGTTTTTAAAAGTTCTTTTTGCATTGATATATGTCCCCTGGGGCAGGACCCGGGTCCCCAAACCTGTTTTATGACATTAACATGCATATTGGCCGTTGTAATTAGCACTTTTGATTTCGAACGTTCGCGTCCATTATAACGTATAGGGTTCGAAAATTCGCGCGAACTTTCGGTCCGTTCGAAGGTTCTGGTTCGAACCGAACCCGGGGGTGTTCGGCTCATCAATGGCTGATGTTGGGGCTATGGCAGGAATAGATGTGGACAAGGAGGAAGGTTTAAAGCCAGCCTAGCAGGGACAGGAAGTGCTAAACACAATTAATTATATGATAAGCAGCATTACAAGTACAGACAGTAGAGAGAAGCAGATCCTGACAGGTGTATTCCCTATCATTTGTCATACACGCACACTGTTTTTGCAACGGTTCTCCCAGATCTGCTCTGAGGTTTTTCT